>LTAE01002317.1:0-18250 GCA_001647135.1 Pontederia paniculata | reverse complement strand
GACACAATATTTTACTTTAAGGACTCCAATATGGTCTCGCGATGCTCAAAGACAAAATGCTTTGACCCTTTTATCGAGACCAATTGGATTCTTCTTTTGATTGATCCAACACAGTCGCCATCTGCTATCCCACCTCGTCGAGATTCTGCACCTTCACGCTCTGAGTAGCCCACAAATATGGATGTTGATTCCACTACCATTCCTATTCCTTACGAATTTTCATCCATGCATTCTATCATGTTATCTATGCAGGACAACATCAAGGAAATCCATTCTCGCCAAAAGGTAACAAAATCTATGGTTCGATGCATGCACGACTATCATGTCGACCAAGAACACTTGGAGCACTTCTATGACCGAGCTACCATCCCCACCTCCACTACCCTCACAGAGCCAAGAGTAGACTAGGTTGTGCCTTTTCTTTTTCTTCTTTTCATCTTTATTCGGTCATCATGTTTACCATGCATTCTATCTCCTCTTCAGGTAGACCAAAATACTAAAGATAGTGTTCGATTTAAGTTTCATGGAGTTGGCATTATCATGCATCATCTTTATTCCTCTATTCATATTTGTTTATGTACTCCATCCTTGTCTTGAAAAATCTATAAAAAAAATGAAAAATATAAAATCCAAAATACCATTCATCATCTTATTGTCTCAGGTTTTAGTACTTTTAATTGTCTTTGGTAAATTTCAAGGACACCTGGTTAAATAGCAAAATTTGAATCATGATTTTATCATATGGCCTTAATATTGGGGTAATACAAACTGTGTTTGTTTCCAAGTAGAACTATGAATACTTGAACTACAAATCCATGTTCATACTCCTTTGCACTCTTTTAGTATGTCAAGTAGAATTATGAATACTTGAACTACAAATCCATGTTCACACTCCTTTGCACACTTTTAATCCTGATAATAATTGTCTCTTTATTGAACACATGAGTGTTTATTGAGTTTATATATGAAAGAAATATGAGAATGAAAAGATCAAAAGTAAAAAAAACTGATGACAAAAAAAAAATAGTTGAGGAGGTTGCAAACTGTGTCATCTGGAACCTCGATATGCTTGGGCTATATAGGGGTTCTTTCTTGGCGACCCAAGGCTAACTAGTTTGAGATCCGCCGATCGAAAGTTTGTTGCATGGACCACCTTACACAATATGGAGAAGCGCACTAGTAGCCACAATACTAAGATTTTAATCTTCAGTTACAACCTAGGAATATTCTCGCAAGTAAGCTTGAGTGCCTTAACACTTGTTGCCCAAAGATCATTAGGTCTAGGAGTCAATAGTCGAAAGCTCGTTACACGAACTTTCTTGTGATATATTGTTTGAAGATTAGAACTTAATAAAGATGCAAAATTTTGTCTACTTTTGTGTTGCAAAATAAAATAAATAAGCGCAATTCATACTTGTGTTTTCAACATTCAGGCTACTATTTGATAGACAAGGAAATCCTTTACGAGTCCCAAACTAAAGTATTCTTTTTATCGAGCCGAGCTAAGTGAGCGAAGACAAAGACAGAGGAAGACCAAGGCAAGGATAGGCTAGTGATCGAGATGAGAAGGGAAGAGGAATAAGAGTAAGTTGGAATAATGAAAAAATAGCAAAAATACCGAGCAATCAGAAAGTCAGTTGAAGATTCTGTCGTCGGCTCCCTTATCATCACGTCACCGACTTCCTTGACCTTTCGACACTAGGTAGACAGCCCTAGACTGCGTAAATGTTCTGCATGGGCTGAACTTGACTGAGTTTAAATATGTCTAAGTACTAGAAACTCTATGAGGTCGATTACCGAAAAGTGGAGAGATAATTTGGCGATATGCTGTAAAAGAGCGGTACTAAAAAAGTAGTTATCTTGCAGGGTGAAAGCCATGTTTGAAATTTTGTATTCTAAGGTTAGCCATGAACTTTGCTTGAGGAGAAACAAAAATCTATGTTTGGGGGATTTGATGCATGCATAATCCAAAACATTTTAGGCTTGAATTTAGTATTATTTCAATCAATTTTATTGTGATGCAACCATTTTATTGTTTATTGGATTTTATTTTTTTAGTCATAAATATCCACATGTTTTAGTGTTTATCCGCAGAAAACTAGTTAGAGAGAGCATAAGATTGGCTGAAAGAGACTACACGATGAAAAAAAGTCGATCTCACATTTAAAAGACCATCCTGCCAAATTTCACGAGTCGTTATATACTTTTCACAATTGTGACAACAATCTTGTAGACAAGAAAATGAATGTGACGAGAGAAATATCATGACCCCGATAGTGAAGTCAACATTTTCGATCACCATATAATGGGTCGTAATAACCACAAGTCACGACCACGAAGTTGAAATAACTACCTAGCCAGTAAGATACAATCAACAACTTTTTGAATATAAGGAGTAGGGATCTCATATCACAGTTGTTACCAATACATCATATGTATCACTATGGAGAGTCACAACATCGGCATAAAGAGGCAACATTGAAGGTCTACATGTAATTGGGCGTTATATTTGACAATAGGCCATAGTATTGCAATTAGAAGCTAACAATTCAAAATTCACAATGATTCATGGGTTGTGATATCTTGTCACAGGACATAATGCCAGGCCTTTCCTACTTGAAGAAGAAGTCTCACAAGCTGTTAGAAGACGTCATGAGCCATAATGAACGACCCAAGCGTAAGAAATTAGATATCACATGAATATAATAAAATCCTTTTCTTATCATGATCATGCACCTGAGGATCTACATAACATATTAAACACATAATAGTTTAGATCATACTTAAGAAGTTCGTACTCCAAAAAGGATTTATCGAAGAGCTTGCTATCTTGATCAACCTCCAAGAATCACAGATGTGATTCATCTAACAATATCTACACCAAGATCAAGATGAACTTTCATAGGAAGAAGAGAGGATTCACTCACAAGCGTGTTCATATTGAACACGGGTCGTGTTGCGAATTCGACTGAAAGTTGGATAATAATGGTTTATGAATATGATTCTGGGATCAAGTAAAAGAATAAGGATGATTTGGGTTTAAGATGGACTTTGATTATCACCTAGATAACTCCTATAAAAGGAGGTCAAGAGGAGAGATGCCCTCATCAAAATTCTCTCTCTCTCTCCCTCGCTCTTTCTCTCACCTGGAGCAGAGGTCATCCTTGAGGAGCAGACAAAGACACGAAGATCGATAAGGGTTAATTAACCGCAAACGAAGGTATTAAGTTAAAGTATCAACCTTAGAATACTGCATATATTGGTTTAATATAGGGATGATATCGATATTGATGATCGGACATGGATCATGTCTTAACCGACACGGCCAGGGTTCCCTCAAACACCAACCACATCACCAAGGACGTGGGTCGTGTGCCACCGGATAAGGGGAGGATGATCGAACACGGGTCACGCTGCCCTCGAGCACAGGCCGTGTCTTCCTGACTACATCGTGTTCTACCTGACACGAGTCATGTGACCTCATGTCATAGTCCGTGTTCCCTGCATGACAGCAAGCACACATTCGAGACACAAGCCGCGTCTCAACAGACAACTTGAGACTCCAGGAACCCAGACCGCATCTTTTAGGACGCGGGGCGCGTCTCGCGTACAACATCGGAGATGGAACATCGGCCATGTCGCACCTTGACACGATCGGTGTTCCACGGATCAAAGTAGGCAAAGATGGAACCCTAACCCTAGCACGACCCGTGCTATAAATGACACGAACCGTGTTGGCCGGTACCAATATTCGATATATTAGACGCGAGACGTTTCTGCCGAAGAAATGGACACACCTAAAAAAATGGATCGTGTCGCCCCGACGTGGACCATTTCTCAAGACCGAGGATGCCTACACCATCCTCGCACTCAGACGTGGACCATGTCATGATCTGACACAGGTCGTGTTCTACCTAATGAAAGTTAATTAACTTAAATTATCTTGTAATGATTGTTAAATGCTGATCATTGTTTTCTTAAGTTATTATGATCTTCATCACTGTTAATATAACCTTAAAACTATTAATGTTTTATGATTGAATTCGTCGCATGAAGAGGAGGGCCCCGCAGACTGCGAGATTTATCTTGACTGTAATATTTATTCCTGATTGTAGAATTTTATCTTGATTAGGGGTTTACCCCGACCGTGGGACTTGTCCCGATTGATTAATGTACTACTGATTCATGGCCTAGCTAGCCATGCTTGTGGCAGGACAACCCGATTCTAATTGCGTCTGATAAAGGTACACATATTGAATGTAATGAGTAACAACTTAGGACAAGATAACAAAAAAAAAATTAAAGTGAACCTAAGTAATGATTGGGCTTGAACATATTGATCATTCGTATCTTGATGTGACTGATGTTCTTGCTACCGATGAACTTATGTTACTAAAAGAAAGAGCTGAGCATGGACCAAATGTATACTGTAAACATTGCGCATCTTGATGGTGTGACTGATGGGCCCATGACTATATTATTGTCACTAAAAACTAAACCATGAAGTAAAGAAAAGAGAAAGTAAAACAAATGATACTTTACTAAGATATGTATATTGCTTTGATATATGCTTTATTCTATTGATTATTGATATTACATATTGAGCTACATAGCTCATGGGAGGATTGCCTCCCCTATTTTTGATCCTGCAGGCAATGGCCGCAACTGATAGGTGGTGGCATTGGTGACACAAATGATTGTGATGATGACTTGCACATGATGAGTCTAGATTAATGGCTAGCCTTTTGGTCAAAGTCAAGTCAAAGAAGTAATGTTGTAGCATCTCCAAGTCTGTGTTCTGCCACATGGCGGGGTGTAAATTTGGGATGTTAGAGTAATGCATCAGAGCCTAATGGGAGGCACTTCTTAGTTGTCTCTAGGAAAGTAGAGTCCATGTGCAAGCATCACTAATAGTCACCGTGCCATCAAAGAAAAGTACAAGTAAAGTAATAAGTAGGTTATCGATAAGAGAACTTAATATGTGTACTCATGTGTTGTAAATGTAGATGGCTCCCAGACATACTGTTAACCGAAGTGCATAAACCTAGCCAGGTACTCTTGGCGAACCTTACTGATAGGATTATGCAGTCTGACATAGATTAAAGATAGATCATTGATAGATAGATGATACTGTTGATTCAATGATGAATTTATTTTTAAGAATTATATAGAACACTTAAATTTCAAAATTAAAAAAATGCAAGAATAAAGATAAAGATATAATATATGATATGATTCGAGATAAAGTAATATAAGACATGATATAATTAGAATTGTAAAAAGGATAGGAGTCAAAGTCAAATTATTATGTTAATCTTTTTATATTCCTAGTCCTACCCAAATTAATCCTTAAAGGACTTATGATCATAACACCCAACAATTTGAAAGAACAAGAATAGTTGATAAAAGGACCAACACAAATCGTGTCTAGTCAAGACATGAGCCGTGTTACACGTAATCATCGAAATAGAGTCGAATTGGTAAAGAAGGCTCAACATGGGCCGTGTCCGGATGGGACATGGGCCGTGTTGCTCCCAAATTCATGTCACGCCCATCAAGGCCATGTTCATATTGAACACGGGACGTGTTGCAAATCCAATTGAGAGTTGGATAATAATTTATTAATCTGATTTCAGAATCAAGTAAAATATCAAGGCTAATGAGAGTTTAAGTTGGCCTTTGATTATCACCTAGATAACCCTATAAAAGGAGGTCAAGGAGAGAGATGCCCTCATTAGAATTCTCTCTCTCTCCCTCACTTGGAGCAAAGGAGGTCATCCTTGAGGAGCAAATCAAGGCACGAGGATTGAGAAAGGCTAATTAACTACAAACGAAGGTATGTAAGTTAAATGATCAACCTTAGAATACTGCATATATTGATTTAATATAGGGATGATATTGACATCAATGATCGGACATGGATCATGTCCTAACTGACATGACCCGGGTTCCCTCAAACACCGACCATGTCATTGAGGATGCGGGTCGTGTGCCACCGAATAACAAGAGGACGATCAGACACTGGTTGCATCACCGTCGAACACGGACCATGTCTTCTTGACTACACCATGTTCTGCGTAACATGAGGCACGTGACCCTATGTCATGGGCCGTGTTCCCTGCATGACAACAAGCATGCGTTTGAGATGCAAGCTGCATCTCACCAGATGACGTGAGATGATAGAAACCTAGACCGTGTCTTTTGGGACGCGGGTTGCGTCTCGCGTACAATATCGAAGACGGAACATGGGCCATGTATACCTTGACACGACCGATGTTCCAGGGATCGAAGTAAGCGCAGGTGGAATCCTAATCCTAGCATGACCCGTGTTTATAAATGACACGGACCATGTTAGCCAATATCGATATGCGATATATCAAACGCGAGACATTTCTACCGAGGAAACGAACGCGCTTGAAAAAATGGACCTTGTTAACTCGACGTAGATCATTTCTCGTGACCGAGGATGCCTCAACCGTTCTCTCACCCAAACATGGACCATGTCATGATCTGACACGGGTTTGTGTTTTACCTGACGAAAGTTAATTAAGTAAATTGTCTTGTAATGATCTTTAAACCCTGATGATTATTTTCCTACGTTATTATGATCATCACCACTGTTAATAGAACCTTAAAACTATTAATGTTTTGTTATTGAATTTGCCGCATGAAGAGGAGGGCCTCGCCAACTGCGAGATTTATCTCGACTGCATGATTTATTCCTGACTATAGAATTTTATCCTGACTACGGGGTTTACCCCAACTACGGGACTTGTCCCGACTGATTATTGTACTATTGATTCATGGCCTAGGTAGCCATGCATGCAGTGGGACAACTCGATTCACATTACGATAAGGTTCACATACTGAATGTAATGATTAACAACTTAGGACAAGATAACTAGAAAAGAATAAAGTGGTGATTGAGCTTGAACATATTGATCACTGCACATCTTGATGCGACTATTGTTCTTGCTATTAATGAACTTATGTTACTGAAAGAAAGAGCTGAGCATAGGCCAAATATATATTGTAAACATTGTGCATCTTGATGGTGCGACTGATGGGTCCATGACTAGACTATTGTCACTGAAAAGAAAACTGTAAAGTAAAGAAAAAAGAAAGTAAAGCAAATGATAGTCTACTGATATATGTCTATTACTTTGATATATGCTTTATTCTATTGATTATGATTATGATTATTATGATTATTATTATTATTATTATTATTATTATTATTATTATTATTATTATTATTATTATTATTATTATAATAACATATTAGATTTCATTGCTTAGGGAAGAATTGTCTCCCCTGCTTTATATCCTACATGCGATGGCCACAACTGATAGGTGGTGGCACTAGTGATGTAGATGATCATGATGATGGCTTGGGCATGATGAGTTTGGATTGAGTGCAATCTACTATCAAATTAGTCTTTAATTAGTTGTCTTTTTCTTTATGTTCAACAATGTAAAAGGATGATTTATCTTTCTAGGTTATTAGTTTTGTTTTAAAGTTACTGCTTCTACATATTGATGCCCTATCTTTTGGTCAAAATCAAGTCAAATAAGTAATGTTATAGCGTTTCCAAGTTTGTGTTATGTCATGTGGCGAAATGTGGATTTGGGGGCGTTGCATTGCATCACTTGATCAAATGGAATAACATTTCAACAAGAACTTCTATAAACTAGGCTTGTATATTATATCTTCAACATTTAGGCTTGTATGCCAATTTGAGAGTTGTTATGGCATGATTCATTCTTTAAAAGAGAATACCGTGGTTAATGTTATGACCTGATTCATATTATTAAATGATTGGTCAATCAACATTTAATTTAATTTGAGTTTTTTAATATGTTAAATCCACTTATTATGCCATGTCAAAAAAAAAACTCGATAACTAGTGTTCTAAAAAAGAGACCTATGGTGACCATTGCCAATACTCTGGGGGATCGATGTTATAATTTAAAATTGGATAATTAAAATGAGATATATGCAAAGTTGGAGGATAATTTATGAAATGTTTAACACCTAGGAAGTTATCAAGAAATTGTTCTTTGATTAAAGTGACCTATGACAAATAGAAACATAGATAATTGAGAAGATTGATGGATGAAAATGAGATATAAGTAAAATTGAAAGGCAATCTATGAGAAGTATTTGGACAAATAAGACATTATTATGGATCACAGGAAGAACCTACAATGGTAAGATAAAACAAATAATTTCTAAAAAGAAAATATTACCATAAAGTGGTTTCCAAATATTTTTATTCGCATAACAATTACTTAATTTTTTGTTGTTCTACATAAGTGGAAATTAAAGGATAAGATATAAAAGTTAACTGTTTAGAAGCAGAAGCCTAAATGCCATGATCAATAACTATATCTCATCATAATTTCATTCTTATTACAACTTAAGGGCTCGTTTGGTTGTCATTCTACTGTTGATGGAATAATTTTTTAATCCATTACTTAGTCCAATTGTGTTAATCCAGTAGGAATAGACCTATTATTTCCTAGAGCAAGAATATTTTACTCTCTACTTTTTTCTTAATCCTGTAATAAATGCAGTGGGGCCCATGCGCCGGAAAAAAACTTGTTTGTTGAGAAAATGGGGAATAAGATCTTAATCTTCGTCTTATTCCCCAACCAAAAATGGTCTAAGGGTTCATAATGAAAAGTTGTAACAAGATAACTAGATCAATCCTTAGTCTATGTGCAAATTAGTTGTCTGAGCATTATCATCGCACACCAATGATCCACCCATCACTGTCCTATACCTACTGAAGAAAATTCTCCTATAAACTTTGCAGTCCATTGTGGAAAAGCAATAACAAGAAATTGTGCTTTCAAATTATAGCATACATAAAGATTAAGGCAATGAAATAGTAAGTGATTCAAAGATATAAACAATAGGGTACAATAACTAACAATAAGCTTTCTCATAATACTCGAAAAAATACACCTGAAATTATTATGAATTTCATGATGTTATGTCGATATGATATTCATTAATAGTGTAAATAATCAATCAATGGGTAACATTGTTCTATATTCATTACTTTGATAAATAGAATCTCCTTTTTAGCTTGTTATATCTTTATTATGATATTTGGAAGAGCTCTCCACATTTTAGAAATTATGTCATGCAAGCAACACAATGCATTCTCTTTGGTAAGTGTTGGATCAGACTGTGACACGTTTTCTTTTTATGATACATCACTCACTTTAGGTGGAAGTCATTATCGGTGACAATAATAATGACAATGCATTCGACTAAGACAGTCCCTTAGTTTTCATATTTATCATATGAACTTACTATTTTACTTTGAGGTCAGTTAAACCATCAATGCATCATATATACATTATAATAGGATGAAATGAAATCAGTCAATTATAATGGATTTGATAATGGATAAATTGCGGCTCTCTAGTACATTTTAGGAATCACAAGAGCCAATTATATTTTACAAACTAAATTATGTAAACATTTATGGAAAATATAGATCTAATTAGAATATGCCAAAATTATAACTAATAGGATAAATTCAGAATTAATAATATAAAAATTGAAATATAAGAGTTGATCTGAAAAAGAATTTAGTGATAATACAGATTCAGTCCAATATAAGATCAACAAAAATATTAACCATGTACGAGCATAGATGCATCACAATATAGAAACATCATAACCAAGGTTGAACACCGTTGCATAATTTTTTAGTACTAGACAAATTTGACGCACATTCCTTCCATAATATATAACCTCAACTAGATTCATGTGATTCTAATTTTTCCTGAAAGTAGAGTTTGAGAGGACTTAACTACAAAAAGCTCAAACTTTATCCTCAGTTAGATTAGTTCCAGAAAAATTAGAAAAATAACAACTTGTGATGTATTGGTTTATTAACTCTAACGGAATAAATTACTCATATATTTTCTCACACAACTCCAAATCAAATTATTTCAATTTGATGTTATAAAGGATTAAAACTGATAATTGCTTATTCAGTCATGTGTTATAATGTATATTTGTCATAAGTTACATGCATTTCATTATCATAATCATGCATTTTTCCATTTTTATTCATTTTATCTTACATAATGAGTCAGAATCTACATAATGTGTATTTTCTATGTATCCAGGGGGTGTTGGCTGCATGGCAGAGTAAAGACCAAAGAAAATGGTGAAGAATGGGAAAAGTAAGCTTCGGTCACGATCGTGACGTTTTCGTCACGGGCCATGACATCACCTGCTGAAAAGATTAAGATTTGGTCACGGCCATAATGTTTTTGTCACGGGATGTGACAACACATCCAGAGGAGACCAAACTTTGGTCACGATCGTGAAAATTCTGTCATGGGCCATGACAACATTTGACGAAGAAATGTCGCTTTGGTCACGACTATGATTCCTAGATCACAAGTCATGACGTCTTGAGATTTCCGTTCGGTCATGCTCGTGTCACGAGCATGACACCCTAAACATGTTCGGTCATGGCCGTGATTACCAGATCACGGGCCGTGATGCTATGAGATTATTACACAACTGTTCGGTTACGATCATGATTCCCAGATCACGGGACATGATACATGCGCAACCATTATATCACTGTTCGGTACAACCGTGACTTCTCAATCGTGGGTCGTGACATACACTACGTATGGAGCAACATTCGATCACGGTCGTGATACTTATGTCATATCCCATGACAATTTGCGAGATTTTGTAATAATGCAATTTTGTTATTGATTTTGGACGATTCTGATTTCCTGTTGACTTCTAGTTTACTCCTGGACGATTTCCACCAAACCAAGGCCTCTTCATCCCTATAAATAACACCCAAAACCCTAAAGAAAGGATGCTTGGAGCCTGGGAGAGCTTAGAGAAAGAGAAGACGAAGTGCTGCAGAATTTTGGAGACGATCGTCAAGAACTTCAAGGTGTAATTATTCTTTATTAATTTATTTGCAATTATTCCTGTAATATCTTCTCCCGCATATACAAAGGATGAACTCCTTTATTGTAATATAGGGTTATTTCTTTTGGAGAATTTTTCATGTAAAGAAGGGAAACTGAGAACCCTTTATCCTATTAATATTAAATCTAGTTATTTTTCAATTTCATGCACATGCTTTATTGGACTTCTTTGTAATGTTTTTCCTGAATTTATGATCTATGAATGAGTTATCATCTTGGATAAGAATAACTTATTTGTAAGCCATTAGACATTGGGAAGTGATTCATATTTTATACTTTGCATGCCACATCTAGTGGCATCCTGGATAGGAATGCTAGATGTAAGGTTTGTGGAATTGGCATCTTGGATAGGAACAATCATCAGTCTAAGTTTTAACTTAATGTAATTCAAATTCCTAATATAAATATTGGCATCCTGGATTGAATCAATTATTTTTATTAGATTTGATTTAGTAGATGCATCCTCGATAGGACATTTGAATTTCAGTAAATCTAATATTCTTGAGAAAGGTTAAAAATTGAATTTGATTAATTAAAACTCTGATTTCTCTTTACTTTATTCATCCGAGTCCAGTGCTCAAGTCATCAAAATTCTGATGTTTCATTTTTAAATTTTTACCATTGTTTTATTCTTTATTTTTACTTTGATAAATCATTAAATCATCAAAACCAATGTACCCCTCTCGTTAATGTATTATTTTAGATATTGGTAGAATAAATTTCTCGTGGGATCGAGACTCTATTCACCTTTTCTATTACTTGATACGACTAGTGCACTTGCTAGCGATTTTTCATGTATACTTAACACACATGAAAGACATTTATGAGCCTATTAAATTCCATAATCTAATTTGATCAGTATTGTATATTTTCTAGGTCGGATAAGCTACTTCTCGGAACAACTTGACACATGGTTAATATTTTTGTCATAACATCTTTTATAGACCACAGATTATAGAAGATGAATCTAGTCTCTACTCAAACTACACTCCAAGACCTATTAGTCTGTGTACTATTTATAATTTTTGAGGAGTAAAACCCACCCAAAGTTCGATTTGAATTTTAGCTATAAATTCTAGATAGGTTAAAATCATATATCGATCAAGATGTAAACATTCCTAATCATGAATTCATATAGTATTATTTTGAGACCCTAATAAATTTTGATCAAATATGTAAGGACTAGTATGTTTGATCTAGTTTACAAATCATGACATTGCTTAGGTATGATAGACAAATGCAAGTTTGAATTAGAAATCATCCTCATCGTTCATTTTCAATTTACAAAAAGAAGAAGATAAAGTTCAAGTACTGAAACAATAAACATAACTATTGATATTATAACATTTGCTTAAAACATTGGATCGAAAACTAACGTGAATCTTTTATATGTAACATAAATTCTAATATTAATTTATTAATGAAATACTAGAGCATAGTAGGCATATTAAATCATGATAATAACATAGTAGAATTTCTTAATAAAGAAAGAAAAACAATAACAAGAAAAGAAACGTTAGATGCTAATATTAATTTGGAACCAGAAATCCTAAAGTATAATAAGCATATTAATCATGATCACAATTTAACAAAAAATCTTAATGAATAAAGAAAAAACAACATGATGTGCACATGTAGGAAGGATATAGACATAAAAAAAATAAAATTTGTAACCTTAGAACAATAAGGAAAAAAAATTAAGCATTCATTTTCTAATAAAAAAAATGTTCATAATCACGATTTCATTTTCACCTGCCTCTTTCACGAGTTAATCCGGCATTTGCGTTCCTTGTTTATTTCATACTTCTCTTTTAATCTCTTCCTTCACCTATCGTAGTCACATGAAGAGGATTAGGAAAAATTGGGCTGGATGAATAAAAGGAAAGTAAGAATTAGAATGGTTAATTTGAATTAAATCTGATTTATTAGAATTTATTAGTATAAGGCCATGATTGAGCATTGATGGCCATGATTTCCTTTTTACAATTGAAAACTATTTCTCAAGGTTCATTTTTTTCTAGTGTTACTTAGCAATGGTAGTCCAATAGTAATACCTGCTCAAATAAAAAGAAAAACAAAAAAAGAAAATGGGAAAAAAAAAAGAAAATGAGGTGGGACCTCAGCCATGTGTCAAGACCCTACTTGACCCCCAAATTCATTCACACTCACACTCCCTCTCTATATAAGCTTAAGAACCAGATTTTTCTCCTTTTCTCTCTCATTTATTTCCTTGGAAACATTGGAAACTCAGCTCTCTCTTTGGATTCAAAAATTGAAATGTTTCAATTCGATTTTCAGCTACAAATCACCAAGAAGGAGAGGAGGAATTGAGACAAGATCAAGGGAGAAGGACTACAAGAACTTAAGGGATACAAAGAGGGGAGAAACTCAAAGGAAAAGAGAGGAGATTGGAGCAAATTGAGGTATGCAAATGTATCCTTGGATTGACCATTTGACCAATGCAAAATTATTGGGTTTGAACTTATAAGATTAAGGCACGAATCACATTGAAATTGTTTGGCTTATTGCATAGAAATTAGGATTCATGCTCTCATTTGAATATAGAACTATTTTATGCCAATTTTGAACTTAAGGTTTATATGATAGATTTATAGTGCCATTGCTAGACTTTTGAGGTCAATTGTATGAACATGTTCTTGTATTGAACTCCAACTGAATGGTATTGATCGATATTGACAACTTAGAAGAAACCCTAAAGAACACATATTCATTTTTTTGAAAATCACGATAGTCAATCGACCGACCTCAGAGGAGGTCCGACCGACTATCAGGTCTGTGGGGATATAGGTCTGAGCAACCATATGTCAGTCGAAATTAAACGACCACAATAGCGAAGGTCGGTTGGACTGGGTCCGACCGACCCTCATATCGGACGACCACCATATGGTGAGTTGGTCGACCGACTTTGGGTAGATCTAACTTACCTTACCCATAATCGATATAGTATTATCGTTTATTTACTTGAGTCCAATGATTGATAACCTTGAACGTGTATTGTATGCTCAGTTGCAATAGGTTAAAATGCTAATGTAATGATGTATTAATTGATTGAATTGGCATATTGAAACTCGTATTGGGCGACTATCGGATATTGGGGAGGTAGATGACTCCCACATTATTATTGAGCCCAGACGTAAGAATTGGTGGCATTCTTTGAATATCACCGGAGCTAGGAGTCCCATGGTTTAGCTAACCACGTTGGAAGACCAAGGTTACCCCAATCCTCCAATGATTGTTAATGGTTCAAACAAATTGACTCAATTGAACATAGGGTTGTTATTTGATAAATGATGGATAAAAGGCTCAAGGAACCTTATTGATGGATCATGCATCCTTATTGCATTAACATGAGCATAGCTCACATTGATATGGGGACGACTTAAGGAAGTCATAATATGGGCTTTCGATTATCAAATGACAATAAATAAGATAATGTCTAGCATGAACATATTGTTATGATATTGAGCATATGATTGCCTATTGCTATTGAATGTTTATGTTATATCGATTGTTATTGATATAAAAATGATTAAAGTCCAAGATATATGACTTAATCATTATATCGATTGTTATTGATATAAAAATGTTTAAAGTCTAAGATATAACGACTTAATCGTTATTATTCATTGCTACATCATCATGTTATTTTATTGATCATTATTGTTATTGTTTACATATTGGGAAATGAGACTTTTGTCCCCTGCATTGGATCTTGCAAGACGGCAGGGTCAGTCATAGATGGTGGTGCTGCTCTTGACATGATGGGTTGCACATGGTAAATGCTACTAATCGAGTCAAGTCTTATGTATGGCTAATTAGTAGGCATTTTCCTTACGTTCAAGCATCGAGTCTTTGTAAAAGCCATGTCGCTCAAGACTATGTTTAGCCTTTTGGAAAATGATGTAACTTATCATGTTGTAAGTTAACATTAAGTACTCTTATGATAATGTAATAATTTATGCTATTTTTATTGCTTAAATATTCAAGTTTCTGCTGCCATAGTTTACTGTACCCTAGTGGCACCTCGGTAGCCGCCTCAACGCATGTCGTATATCGATTCAATCACATGGAGGCGCGCTCATGGGGTATTACATAACTTTTGGTATGAAAGTCTCACGTTGGCTCTAAGTATTGAAAATCATATGTCTAAGGTTAAGTTAGGAAGTCCTAAATGTCAAAGTCCATGTGCAATTGTCATGGGCATCCACCGAGTATTGTCACTGATTGATAATCACTTAATTATGTATTGAATTTCTAATTATTTAATGAGTGATTAGTGTGTTATTTTAGAATATAGATCACCATGGTGAATGGTGTGATGCCATTGGCGAGGAACGTCACACATTCATGACAACCATACGAGGAATGGAAAAGGCCATTGAGAGAAGCACTAGTAGAACAAGGAGTTCTAGTCTCTTAAGCTCTTATGAACGGTTCATGAAGACCACTCCACCTATATTTACCGGTGATAGAGATACCGACAAGGTTGCATCCTGGTTGGTGACCATAGAAGAGAATCTGGAAATTTTTTATTGTCCTGACAATCGCATGGTGACATATGCCACGCACCAGTTGTTGGAACATGCCAAGGATTGGTGGAAATCAATGAAAAGAACTAAGTTTGTCGATGAAGATAGAATTAGTTGGAGGATGTATTGTAAAAGGTTAAGATAGAAAGGATGTATTGTCAACTAGAAATCTTAGCCCCAATTGGAGATGTATAGACTAGAAGATACATCCCAAATGTGAATGTGCATGTTGAAGGCATCAACCTACCGACTGATTTGGTAGTTCTACTTATAGACTACAACGTCATATTATGTATGGATTGGCTATCCTACCATGACGCAATTGTACAATGTCGAGAAAAGAAGTGATAATTTATACTGAAGAAGGATGCCAAATAGTTATTCGAGGTGTACTATCTAGTGAACAAAGGATAATGATATCAATAATGAAGGCAAACAAGTTGTTGTAGAAGGGTTGTAGAGACTTTCTCGCAAGTGTGTCAATGAATGATCCACAACCTAAAGCATTGGAATTGATTGATATAGTATGTGAATTTTCATATGTATTTCTCGAATACTTACCTGGATTACCACCAGAAAGGGAGGTAGAATTTCACATTGATGTAATGCTAGGAATAACACCAATTATCAAGCCACCCTATCGCATGACGCCAACAGAAATAAATAAACTGAAGACCCAATGGCAAGGACTACTAGATAAGGAATTTATTCGACCTAGTGTGTCGTCATAAGGTGTGCCAATGTTATTTGTCAAGAAGAAGGATTTATCACTTAGGTTGTTCATTGATTACAAAATGCTCAACAAGGTGATGATCAAGAACAAATACCCATTGTCACGCATTGATGACCTGTTTGATCAATTGGAAATGGCATCAATAATTTCTAAGATTGATCTAGAAGTGACTATCATCAATTGAGAATAGCTAAGAATGACATATAAAAAATAATGTTTTTTGATGAAGGTATAACCATTATGAGATTTTGGTTATGCCTTTTGGACTAATGAGATCCTGCAACATTTATGGACTTGATGAACATGATTTCCAAACTTTATCTAGATCAGTCTGTCATTGTATTTGTGGACAACATATTGATCTACTCGTCGAGCCTAGAAAAGCATAGGAAACATCTATGGATCGTATTGCAGATATTGAGAGAGCATCAGTTGTATGCCAAGTTGTTAAAGCGTGAATTCTGGTTAGACCAAATTATATTTCTTGATCATATAATATTACGTGAAGGGATCTCAATAGACCCATCTAAGGTTGAAGCGATGATGTATTGAGAGAGACCAAGTACAATGACAGAGATTAAGTGTTTTCTTGATCTAGCTGGTTATTACTGGAGGTTTATAAAGAATTTTCTAAAAATTGCAGCACATATGACTATACTCACAAGGAATGGTGAAAGATTTATATGGACCCAAAAATGTGAAGAAAGCTTCCAAGAATTGAAAAGAATGCTCACAATTGTGCCTATTTTGACACTGCCATCCGGGAGTGGTGAATTTATCATATATAGTGATGCATGCGGCACAATGACTAGGGTGTGTATTGATGCAACATGGAAGAGTTGTCACATATGCATCAAGGCAATTGAAGAAGCATGAAGTGAATTATCCAATTCATGACTTGGAGTTAACAACTATGGTATTTGCACTTAAATATGGAGACATTACCTATATGATGAAGTGTTTGAAGTGTACTAAGATAATAAGAGTTTAAAGTACATTTTCTCACAATGAGAGCTGAATATGGGACAAAGGAGATGACTGGAATTTCTGAAAGATTATGATCTCGCCGTTATGTATCATCTGGGTGAAGTCAATTCAGTGTGGATGCATTGAGTAGGAAATGGGAAGGATTGGTGGCATATGTGAGGGTACATAAATGAAATTTTCTTGAGGAGATTGTTCAATGGAAGTCAAATCTTATTGGACATAGAGCAATGTAATGACACAATTTGGAATTAAACTGGATCTAGTCCAAAGAATTATTCGAGCACAAAGAAATAACGTTGAATATGATTATCTGGTGACATTGTGCATAAGGAGCATACCAGCTTCGGATATGGAAATGATGGTGAAATTAGATTTAGGAATCGATTATGGGTTCCTAATGATAAGAAAATAAGAAAGGAGATTTTGAAGGAATGCCATAAATATGCATTTACTATCCATTAGGGAAGCAAAAAAATATACAAAGATTTCCAAAAAAAGTTTTTGATGGAAGGAAATGAAAAGAAAAATTGCAAAGTTTGTGTCAAAGTGCTTAGTTTGTCAACAAGTAAAGATTGAGCATCAAAGACCACCCAGTCTACTTCAACCAGAATGAAAATGAGACTATCAATTTTGTCTCGAGCTTGCCAAGAACGAGCAAGGACACAAAGTCATATGGGTTATTATTGATGTTGGACTCAAATGTTAAACCCTTAATTTTGATGATAACAAACTAATGGAGATTACTAATATATTGTTTGAGCCATGAGAAAGACAGGTGATATGTTCAACGAAATGAAAAGGATCTTCCGGATGAGTTTTCTAACTAAATATCACAAGTCGGATGGAGTCCTTCATCAAGTCGGTTGAACCTGAAATAAGTCGGTTGAAGTCAAATGGGAAGTCGGTCGAACCCTTGGGAAGTCGGTCGAACCAAGTGCACTCCAGAATCGAAAGTCGATTGATGCATCAATGAAGTCGGTCGAACCCAAGAAGG
>LTAE01002316.1:1821-30019 GCA_001647135.1 Pontederia paniculata | reverse complement strand
ACGAAATGAAAATCAATTTCAATGTGTTTGGTGCGAGCATGAAATACTGGATTTGCAGAGAGGTAGGTTGCACCGATGTTGTCACACCAAAGTGTTTGTGGAGAAGGAGGATGACAACCTAGATCGGTCAAAAGTGTACGGAGCCAAATTAACTCTACTATAGTGTTTGCATGGGCTTTATATTCAAACTCAATAGAAGAGCGTGAGCATGCCTTTTGCTTTTTGGCAGACCATGACATTAGATTTTTGCCAAGATAAATGGTGAAACCTCCGAAGGATTTTTTGTCATGAGGATTGCCTGCCCAATCAGCGTCGCTAAGTGCTTGTAGGTCGGTGGTGGTTGCAACAAATTCCAACCCAAGATTCTCCGTGCCTTTGAGATAGCATAATACGTTTGACGGACTGCCAATGTGATTCTAAGGGCTGATGCATGAATTGGCTGGCGTAGCTTATGGCATAGGCGAGATCAGGGCGAGTTATGGTTAAATATTGCATAGCACCCATTTGTTGTCGATATAAAGTTGGATCCTTAAAATGTGGATATTTCCGGAGTGAATTATGAGATGCAACTAGCAGAGACTTCATGACTTTTGCATCAACCATGTTGGCCCGAAGAAGGAGATCCTTGGCATATTTCTTTTGAGACAGTAAAAGACCATTATAGTTGTGAAGTGCCTCGATGCCAAGAAAATACCGAAGCTGGCCAAGGTCTCGTATTGCAAAATGTTGCTTCAAATGATTTTTTTAGAAGAAAAATGATGACAACTTGTGTTGCCGTTGTCATCCATGTATATATAAATCTATAAAAAGGTCATGTACAAGTAAGTATCTCAAAAGAGAATGTCAAAAAGGTGAGAGAACAGAGGGTGAAGAGCCTCCTACCCAAAACCCCACTCCCGAAGGAGAAAAAAAAATGGTGTACAACGGCCTCAACCTGACATCTCTCACCACAAAAAATGATCCGATTGCGCTGGAGCCAGATGGCCCAGGAACTGGCCACAAATGTCGCCAACAGTGGCCTCCAAGCCCTCCTCCTAGTGACGGAAGTACGTAGTGGCCGCCAGAAGTCCTCTGCATCTGAAGGGAAGGTGAGTAGTCGACCCGTCCGACGCCAAATCTCCCGAACCGTCGGGCAACCAAAAAATAGGTGGGTGATGTCCTCTACTGCATCCTCACACAAAATACATGTTGTCTCCGCCTGGGGCGCCCATCTCGCTCTATAGGCGCGAGTGAGTAGTCTGCCACGCCGCATAAGCCAAGCAAAGATCTTGACTTTAAGCGGTATCCGTAACTGCCAAATAGAACTGCAGTTCAACAAGAGCTCGACTGAAGAGGTGATAGCTGGAAGGAGGTGTAAATACAACCTGCAAGCCGATTACGGTATTGGGTCCCAAACCCACCCGTCTTGTCGTGCGGGATTCAGCCGAAATGGGGCGATCCTCTGAAGGAGTAGTAGAAGCTCTGCTGTGCGCTAGTCTGACAAGGTAGATTTGAACAATGGGGTCAATGAGCCAGATCCCGTACCGCCGACCTCGGACCATGCCTCTGCCATTGACTCTGCTGGGTTTGCCGCTAATGCCTGAAGCCGAGGGAAGGCAGTCACTAGTGAGCCTCCCGGTAGCCACTCCTGCTACCAAAAGGAGAAGGCCTCTCCCGATCCAAGCGATGGCCTCATAAGAGGCCGTAGTCGTGGAAGTATGGCTGCCACTCCCCTCCAAAAGCATGAAGCTCCACGCGGGAGATGAGCTCTCGAGTTCCATGACAGCTCCCGTCCATAACAAGTGGTGAAGACTGCTTGCCATAAACTCTCCTCTGGTCCCATGATGCGTCCCGCCCATCGAGCTAAAAGCGCCCAGTTGGCGCAACGAAGATCGCTGACACCTAGGCCGCCCTGTGATGTGGGTCTACAAATACTTTGCCACGCTACCAAATGCACTCGTCGGTCCTGCGCACACCCTTGCCAGAAAAATCTGCTCCTAAGGGAATCAATCCGACTGATAACTGTTCCTGACATTCGAAGTACTGACATGTAGTATGTCGAAAGAGCCGAAAGAACCGATCATAGTAGAACCAGTCGACCACCCTTCGACAGTAATCTCGAACTCCAACCCTGTAACCTGTGTTCCAGCCGCTCTAATACTAGGGTCCAAGCCCGTGAGCTGATATGCCGATCTGACAGCGGAAGGCCCAAGTAGGTGATCGGTAGGGAACTGATCGGTGTGCGTAGCTCCTCTGCAGTGTTAGCTGCCTCCTCCGCCGCCATGCCAAACGCAATGAAAGCTGATTTGGCGTGGTTGATATGTTGGCAGGATGCTACCCCAAAAAAGTCCACCATGATGGCCACTCGTCTGGCCACCAGAGATGTGCCCTTTATGAAGAAAGTGGTGCTTCAAATGATTTTTGATTCGCTGAACTAAGCAAAGAGTAGTTCTTGTTAATAATAAATCATCAACATAAACAAGGAGATAAGCAAGTTCTGTTGCAGTCCGAAAAATGAATAAAGATGAGTCTGTTGCAGAGCTTGTAAAATCGAAGGAAGTCAACGATGCAACGAGAGTTTGGAAACAGGCGCATGGTGCTTGCTTGAGACCATAGAGTAACTTATGCAACTTACAAACATGATGAAGAAAGTTGGTGTCATGGAAACCGAGTGGTTGGTCCATATATACATCATCATTGAGATCACCATGAAGGAATGTCTTACTGATGTCAATATGATGCAAGGGCCACCTTCGCGATATGGTCAATGAGAGGACAACACGAATTGTTGTGGGCTTGATCAGAGGGCTAAAAATCTTGGTGAAATCAATGCCGGGAGACTGGTGGTAACCTTTGGCAACTAACCACACTTTGTCTTTCAATGGTGTCATCAGGCAAGAGCTTTGCCTTGAAGATCCACCTGCAACTAACAACATTCATAGAAGGAGTACGCGATACTAGCGTCTAGGTGCCATTGCTGAGAAGTGCATGGAGCTCTTCAGCCATGGCAACACGCTAGTGACCATACTTATTAGCATTAGAAAAATATGTAGGGGGAATTATTATGAAACTTTCAACAGAACTCTGAACTTGTCATAAAGTATAAACCTACAAGTTCACAAAAATCGGAGTTTCACATGAGAGATTAAGTGGCTTTGGTTTATTCAAATTCAAAATTCAAAAGGATCCTAGAAGCACACTTAGAACTTTAATAAGAAGGTCCGGATCTCCATAGGTCCCAGCTCAACAATGAGTGAAGCATTATCGACAGGACGTCCTCTGACAACGGGTGTCGCAGAACTTTCAGAATCTCCCTCAACTCGCCATTTCATTTTCTTCATCTCTGACTTCATTTGATTTGCTGATAAGCTCATCTCGATTAATTCTCTGATCTGCAAGGCAAAGAAAGCAAGAGAAAGAATTAATATTACGTAATGGTTTGCATACAAACTACCAACTTAAGTAAATTAACATGATACCATAGTAACTTTCACAGAGTTTGGTGCACGACAAGATTATTTTTGAGAATTATATTCTCTTTTAGGGAGAAAAATCTAGTACTTGTCTATTTTAATGATACAGGGTTGGGCTTGGTGTGTCCTATATCAACTCATGTGACCCTCATTTGTGTAGTTTTAATTATTGACGAAATACTCTAGATCTATTAGCCTCTGTTTCTAGTATCAGTAAAGTTTGCTTCAGTTGCTACAAATATTACTATAATATAGCACTAAAAATCTAATGTTCTACTGCATCAGAATTGACCTTAGAACCTAGACAATTTAAGGGTTTAGCTGGAAGTTGCTATACATGCAACTAAGTCTTTGTCTATAGATAAATCAGTGGTATTATCTCCTTGGAGACAGGATTGATCGACCATCTAACATGAAATGAATGATAAAGTTCCAACTGAGCATACAAGTTATGTTACCAAGATAACAACAACCAACTATATCAAGAGAGAGATGATATCACTTACTGAAAAAAAGAGATATGACATCAATCAGTAATACTCTCTTGCATAAATCATGATTTTGTTGGGTTAAAAGTATAAATAAATTAATAGATAGAGCGAGTCCATAGAAAGTCATCTAAATGACCGGAGAAAAGACTAGAAACAAAGAATGCTGTTTGCTATGAGTTTAGTACAAGGAAAGATCAATTAGTATTAAATGTATTCCACGATGGATTTGAAACCTTGACATCTACCAAACAACATTGTTTTTGGCACTAGAATTATTACAAGTTTACAACCACAAAGACTATATGGAGAAATAAAGAGAGTTTCATGGGATTTTAAATGCATTAAAATGAGTGAAATGCATTCTAGAAGAAACATGAAGATGAGTTGAGAAATTATGCAAGAGGAAAAGTTTAAGACAAATTGTGATGAATCTTTCATTGACAAAAAGAGAGAATTGTGCCTCTGTTGTAAATTAAGAATTCCTAGTTAGGATATTCAAATATGTGATCAATACATGTACACATGCTTCCAAAATCATCTTTTACATGCAAGATTATATATGCTGTTATTTCAGTACCATACGCTTCCTCTATAATTAAAAATTCCTAGTTGAATCTGATGCAGCATTCTTAGTAGTACATCTCCCAATGCTTGATGTTTAATACTGGAGACTGATTGTTTAGTGGCTTGGGTGGATAGTTTAACCTCCTCTTTTATGTTGATGTTTCAAGTTCTGGTTTCCATGGTGGTAATTTGGAATCTTGTCACGTCCATGCATATATTCCATTCTAATGTCACGATTTCTCTTCATAACACGGGTTTATTTGTGATTTTAACTCAAATCTGTATTTCAAATTCATGATATGCCGTAGCATCTCATACATATAGCATGTAAGTCATCTAATTGCAACAGGAGAATACAATTAGATTTCCTAATGTTCAATTAAAATCGCACTTGATCGAAACCTGTATTAATCTTTTGATCATGTCCTGTGAGTTGCATTTTGCACATTAAAATGAAAAATTATGATGGTTTTCAAAGATGGGATATTATACCACTTTCTTCGCAAAGAGCTTTCTTAGTTCAACCATAGCCATTGTTGAATACTGAACATCTTCAGAAGCCTATGGAGACAATGTCAGTGAAAAAATTGCACATGAATATGCATCCATAATATCCAGATTTCATAACAATACCTCATAAAGATGGGCCAATCGCAGTAGGGTAGTTCCATCATCCAAATCCTGAAATCCAGTTTGTTTATTAGGCAAAAGTTCTGATTGCAGATCAATGGAACATGTTCTGTTACCTCGAGTGTGATTATTGCAACATTAGGAGGCAAAGTATAACCATCATCCATTGAGGTTTTTGTTGTAACATGAGAGGACTTCCAACTTTTCTCATCCTGTAATTATTATTTCAATGAAATAAGAGGCATAACATAAGTTTAGTTGTTTAGTGGAAAAGTATATAATATACCGCATGACTGAATGCCACAAGAATTGGTGAATAGGCTTCTTGACCATATGTTCGCCGCCATCGTGCTCCACTTCCAAATTGGTTGATGCTCATATAGTAATTTCCCCTCACCTAATATTATTTCCACACAGTAGGAAACATGAGCTATGACTAATAGATAGACGAGAGACAAGATGAAATAAACAAATATGAACACATTATTTGAAGTATAAAATAGAAAATAAACGCCCAAACCAAAACTAAAACCAAAAAGTATCAAAATGATTTAATTAACAACTGGACTCCGAGCTATACAAATCTAAAACACACTAAGTGAGCTCTGCAGGATTTAAAACATGCCATTTCTCGATCCAACTAATTACCTTTTACCTTTAGGTAACAGTTAATAAAAAAGAAGAAAAAAAACTCATATGCTTAGATCTACGAAATTGAGGAATAAGAACCCTACATTAACAAATTTGAAACTTTTTAATATGATTTTTTAGCATACCGTGAGTCCATCACATTCATTGTTCACACAAATTTGCTCATCTAGTGCTTCTCCAACACCTCTACTATCATCGAAAAGTAAGCGTCTGGAAAAAAGATGTCACTTAGCCAGAAGAAACTGAAAGCAACATGAAAGGTTGCTATGTGCAAGAAACTAAATAGTCATAAGCATCTTCAGACCTATGCAGCATTATTTCAATTTCACCATCTTGAATACTGGAGCCTCCAACAGCACGATCAACAAGTACCGAAAGCTCTGATTTATTATCAGTTGCATATATTCCGAGATTTAGCTGAAATTTAACAAGAGAAATAATAAATAATTAGGAACCTTAGGCAAGAATAATGATGGCGCACCATAGATCTATTTGAGTGGCTGCAAGAAAATATTAGATTGTAGCAAATGCCAAGCATGAAGTAGAAGATGATACTCAAAAAAGAGAAAAAAAAGGAAAAAGTATCCACAAACTCAACATCTAGACAAAGGAAACAGAACCTGAAGGTTTTGATATGAAGGATCAAGGTAAATTGTTAGTGGTGACAACAGAATTGCTAATTGATATATGAACTTAAGTATTAACAAATATTCCTTTCAAGGTTTCACATACACTGATATTATCTCAGATAGTGTGTACTGTGGATAACTGGCACTGACAGGATCAGGCTGTTATAACACAGTTTTATTTCTGCCTTTAATTTGCTTAGGCTTGTAATATAACATATAGAAACTGTGGACTCAGACATAAAAACATAGGAATTGGCATGTTTATTAAAACTGAAATGACACATGAGGATACTAAAGGAAAACAAGGAAAATATGTTTAAATCGAAAAGAAAAAGCCATACATATAACAAAAAATATTGACATATAAAAAGTTAATAATTCAATCAATCAACTTAGTGCAGAAAAAGGATAAAGAAATTGGCCAAGGGTGCTACTTTAACACACAATCTAAGGGCCATGTCAATGCTACACATAGCTAAAATGAAGGTAAGATTCAAATTAGATTGAATAAATTCTCTCTGGGTATGAGGGACTAGTTTGCATAAAAAAAAGTTTGAAAAGAAAATGAATCACTTTGATGGCCCATAGACAGTCAAACCTGCAAATAATCTAGATATATCCAAATATAAATGAAAATGATATTTAATTGATCGATATTGTTGGATTGATGGCATGAAGAATGATTAATTATGAATGAAACATACAAAATTACTCTTCCACACACATGAATGGTTCATTTCATGCAGACAGGTTGGGAAAAACCACTTAGATTTGCAGCTGATTTTACCAATTACAGAAACAGAAAATTACAAATAAAAAAGTTACGATTGGAAGCTTCACTGAAAAAAATAAGAGTGGGATGAGATTGTAAATAACTAGTTACAAAAATCATGAATCTCATGTTTTCTTGTGTTTCACACCTATAATTTTCTGCAATTCTTTCATGCCCTTTGTGACCAGAAGTGGGAAGAAATAATCAGTTGGTCACAAAAATGTCTCATTGTAGTATGAAACCTAAAAGAAATAGGTGATTATTTCAACATTTGTATGGTGGCAGCCTTTATCTTCTAATATACATTTTTAATGGCCATATCATATGCATTATTCTGTTCTGGTTCCACAAGGACCTAATTTCCTGAAATATGTGCTTTCAGATAACATTATTTGCATGCATCAAGATACCAGATAAAAAAGAAAGCTTTTCTCTGTAATGCATTGAAAAATGCATTGTTATCTTGTAAAGCAGCATGACTAATTAATCTTAAAAATGCATGTGCACATGTCTGCTTCATCCATTGCTCTTCGTTTATCACCCAACATGAGTCATCATTTGATGTGTTAATGTTTCTGAAGAAAATTGTGATCTTACTTTGATAACCCTTAGATGAAATGATTGTGTATAATCCTTTTTCTAGGTAATAATAAATGTAAACAGACAAGGGGCAGGAGCTTTTGCATTAATGTAAATAGATGGTAGAAGGGTAAATGAAAATTTGATTCAAGATATAAGATGCAATCTTGCTTTCAGTTTCTTAGTCACATGTTCTGACTTTTCAATAGGAAATGCTTTGCAGAATAAAAATTATTGCTCAATGAGAATAAAGAGATACCGGATAATAGTTTCCTGCAATTGGTTGAGAGACATTAAGACTCCAATCTTGTCTATAATCTCGAATCTGCAAGGCAATCCAGTTTCCAGGGCATTTATTAATCTCATCTGTTCTTTAAAGTTACAAGTTTCTCAATAACATTTCTGCAGTTATTAACCTGGGAAAATGTGAGAGCTATTGCTATATTTACCTCAATTGTGACACCATTCACACATTAGGAAAAAGATCAGCATAGTAAGATCAAATAATTCTGATGCATTTTAGTTGAGAAACAAACAAAGTGTAGGATAAATGTTACATATAATGGACTTTCATAGTAAGAAATTCAGCGGCACTAAGAAACAACTTAGCAAGTTTGAAGTAAATTGATTTTTAGCCTTCTTTTCTTGCTATAAGTTGTTTCATCTCATTCTTCCATAATTAAATGCATATTTAAATATTTTGAATGTGCCCAGTATTGTATAGGGCTAAAAGAAATATCTTGTGCAGAAGCATGTAGTGCACAGGTAGCACGCTAGGTGTATGCGTAAACCCGGAGGTATTGTAGCTAAAAACTAAGTGTAGATATACTCCTAGTTCATCTACACTACACACTCCTTGCCCCCATTATACAAAGAACAGGAATCCATACAGAAGCCTTTGTCGAGACTGAGAGCAGGTTTTCTGTGTTCCATTGTATTTTGTTACTTGAATTTAATAAACTCAGATGATATTGACCTTGAGTGGTCATCCTTCTTTATCTCCCAAAAGAGAAAAGAAACTTTATCAGCTAGATTAATCATGATAAATTGAATTCACATACTATCAAATCGACTAAACTAATCATGATAAATTTTCTAAACTGGCAAAAGGTTACAGAATAGATACCCGTTTTATAAAATCTCTGCCATTAGAATCGGTGTAGAATGTCTTATTTGTAACCATATTTGCCGTCAGCCGAGTTATAACTTCTTTCCCAACACCATCATCAGTAGGAATTGGCCCAATCTTCGTAACAAAGTAGTAAGGTAGAGCTGCCTAATTAATCATGATAAACTGAATTCACAAGGCACAAAGGAATTAAAGCATAGAACTCACAGTATATTCAAATTCTGCATGCTCCTTCTCCTTGTAAAGTCTGATAACCTGAAATAAAATTGTTTTAGACTATCACCGTTATTTGAAATTTCAAGATAAAGTCTTAGCCAAAAATTGCTTTATCTTTCTTTTCTTTTATGCAAAATCTAACATGTAATTTGTTACTATCCAAATTATATTTATGTTCCTATGAATACAATACATCAATGGTAACTTCAAGAGGTAGAAAATCTTTAAACATTGTTAGAAGTTTGGAACCGATTAAAGAAATCTCGAAGGAGAAGGTAGCTTAACTAAGGGTAAGCTTTTAGAGTCGTAACCAAAAAGATTGTGTAGGACAAGCCAGACCAACATTTATTTGGTTCCATCTTAATGCTTTTGCTTTGAGTATGGTCCAGTGACTACAGTCCAACTTAACAAATAGCAAAAACCAAACTGGAAACCAGTTTGATAATAGGGCAATCAAGCATTAGACATTTTTTTACATAGGATTCAATTGTTGAATTTTCTGTCTGAATAGTTCAAAGTCACCCAGAAAAGAAGAAAAATATTGGCTTCAATGGAACAGACTGGCCCTTTATCTTGGCAGACCTATTGGATCATTTTCCTTCATATATCAAGATTCCACTCTCAGACAATCAGATCTAGGGATTCAACTCTAGCAATGGGCTGAGTATTAAGTTTTCTTAACGGCACTATTGAATTGGCTTAGACAATTTATTATTCGTTGTGCTTATTTCTGTGATGGATGCCGCTATGGAACATAAGATTGGACATTAATCTGAAAACTTAAGTCCCCTTTGAATATCATTTTTTTTCAGCTTCTACAAAATGAAGGGTTCTCACTAAAACATAGAGCACTAAATGGACATTGGGTCCCTTGTGCACTATGTGAGACTAAGTGAATGAATACATTATTTTTCTTAGCATATGTGGATATGCTAAGGTGAAACTGAACAAGGAAATCCTGATACAAAGTTTCAATCAAATTTCCTAGGAAGCAACAATTAAAAGCAAACAATGGCTATCAAACATCTGCACAAGAAAGTAATAGAGTTGTATCTGGTACACGCTAGGAGTTATACTAGTAATCAAACCGAGATAAAATTCTGCTTGTATATCCTGAAAGAAAGTAATATTTGTTTACCTGATATATCCATGGACTGAATTGCTGGCGAATTTCATCCAGCAGTGGTCCACGTATAACCTTCAAGGTTACCTAATAGACAAATAAACACAGTTTTTATTAGTCTTCCTTAATATAGTAACCCTAGAGAGCATATCAAATATTAGTTTGATACCAATCTTGATGGAAGTGTTGGTGGATTCCCATCTGGTCGGAAAATGTAGGCACCAGATGCCTTCAATAGTGACCACGTGGTCCAAGACAAGATTGTAAGTCACAGGATAAAGAGAAAGCCACTGCTGAAAGGTCTCAATATCATAAAAGACTAGAAGCAGTCATACTTGTGGATCATCGTCCCCTTTGCTGGCCCCATACCACAGATAGGTTTGCTTCATAGCTAATACAACCTGACAGACAATATACATCTAAAACATTGCTTGAGCGCACAAAATTTTAAAAAAAATCTATGAAGATCATGTCCTTATTTTTTTTATTATGTAAAAAAATCATACAAACTTGAAATTCTCAAAAGTGGCTGTAGAGAAAAAGAAGTTAATAGATCATTTCACAATGCATGTAATGTGTCACATTCAAAAAGACTCATATTCAAACATATTAGTGATGGCTAATTTTATGTTTTCCACTATTATAACCGTCGATGCTAAAATATATAATTCTTACTTTCTTCAATATATTCAATCTTCAAGCTATGAACCAAAAAGAAGCAAGCTTGACAGAGCCAGAACTAAGTTCCATTGTGAGAACTTAAGCATGCCCTTATACTCTTGACTGATCTTTTGGAACAAGAAATTGCTAAGTTGTGTTATGAAAGATTGACAGAAAATGTCAAGGAAAACTAAACTCACTCCTGTTTTGTAGTTAGATACTCTCTTCAGTTGTCCAGTAGTCAACGAAAATGACATTTTAAATGGCCCAGGTCCAACTTCAATTGTTTCATTTTCTGAAGTAGCACTGTAGGAGGCAAATTTCCCAGAAGTTCCTGCATTCACAAGAAAAGGGGAAGAAGAAAATCTCGTTAAATTATTATGTTACTTTTCTAGGCTTGTAGAAAAAGCTAATTAGAATCCTTCATAAAAACTAGATTTACCTACTTTTAAGGCTTAGATTTTGCAAATAAGTGTAGTGTCTAAGTTGGCTCTGACATGTAGAAACTAAAGGAAAAGTTTTTAATTAAAAAAAGTATGGAGTATACCTTTTCTAGAAGTTTTTGAGATGAAGTATGTGTTCCATCCCATTGGTGGCAAAGAAACTCTAAACACAATCCAATACTTGGGACTTTGATTTGGTGAAATTCCAAGATATGCTGTAACATACATTTTCCGTAAGCTACTAGTAACATTGTCCACCTCCAGAAATTGTGCTTCAACAACATTTCCATTAGTATCCCGTACAATAAAACTTTCACTGTTAACCTAATAAAAGAAAACATATATTAACAAACTTCTGCATTAATTACTGTGCAACAGAAACGTTTCTAAAAGAAATATATGAGGAATACTAAAAACACCAATGCAGACATTTTTAAAAACACAAATGGAATGAAGATGACATTTGCATTTTAGGAAATACTTCACTTCTTTTATAATATTATGAGTACAAAAGTGCCAGTGTTAATCTGCAACAGACTAAGAAAAGTTAAAATAGCCCTAAAAAATATAAAAAAGGAAACGTTCAAATGTAATGAATATTATTTACCTAATATGAAAATAGTGTTAGACAATGGTTTATGGAGACAAATCAAGGATTTGAAAGGAGGATAATTCTTAATGTAGATATATGCAATTGTGAGCTCTGAAATGCTCAAGCTTCAGAATTCTCTGTAACTACAACCCAGGGGTTATCTAAGTAAGTTCCTGGGGATGGATGGCTCCCAGACCTCCTGACCCCTCCACCACCACAAGTATCCCTGGAACAACTTAAAAGGCTGCAGGAGGCCACAACAGAGGAGATCAACAACCCACAACAAGATGTGGACCAAAGATGACGAACTAAAAAGCTGTCTATTGGGCCACTTCTACAGAGACTCGGTAGCGGAGGAGCAGCTGCGAAAGGATCTCCCAACCCTATGAAACTTGAAGAAATCTCTTCGGATCATCGAGCTCGGCAATTTCTACCTTCTTTTCAAGTTCGAAGATCTCAGCGATCGGCTCCATGTCCTTACAAGTGGTGCTTGGTCCATCAAAGGCAGCTTCTTAAATGTCTCCCAGCCTCGACCTTTCTTTCGTCCCATGGATGAGAACCTAACATCAACCCGGTATGGATCCAGTTACCAAATCTCTCATATGAGCTAGGAAACATGAACTCCATCCTCAGAATCACATCATGTTTCAGTACGCCCCTGAAGGTTGACAACCACACAATCCAGGGAGAAAGATGCAGATTTGCCCGTGTCTGTGTTGAAATGGACCTCGCAAAGCCGACGAAACCCGGAATATGGGTCAGGATGCCAGACGGAAGCCGCTACTTCCAGCACATCACCTACGACAACCTGCCTAATTCTATTTCAGTTATGGAAGCATTAGCCACCAAATTAGTTCATGTTCTAACCCATATCTATGGATATGCAGGTTGCAGACGGAAAAACAAGAGGGATATCCCATATTGCTACCTTGTGCAACACCAGGACACAACTACTAGGGTTGCAGAAGCTCTTCTGGCGGCAACACTACCCACTACAGGACGAGAGGGCTCACAGTCGGATTGATCAATGGAAGAGGAAATTGATGCGGATCTCCTACCTCCTTCTAGGCCGAATGGAATAGGAAAGTTACCCATCGTTTCTCTCCCACTCCGCCTGCTATATACTCCAAAAAGAAAACGGATAAGCAAAGATCAACTAAGCACAAATTCATGATCTCTCAATTCATAACTGATCACTCCTCTCCTCAGAATGTTTCAGCAAGCGAAGACTCATATCACCAGCGCGAATCACCTCTGAACTGGGGGACCCACACACCTTCTCCTGTCCCTCTAGTTGTTGACCAGCACTCCTGAAATGTCGCTGAAGGGGCTGCCGACAACGCCGCCAATCTGGAAAATGACATGGCAAGTGTACCACCTGGTAACCACTCGTGGTTCCAGAACGAGAAGTTCGCTCCGGAACCTAAGGCTGCACAGAAAAGAGGGTGTAACAGTGGTAGAATGGTGGATACACCTCGCCAAAAGGGTGAAGCGCCCTGTGGGAGGCTTGTGCGGGAGTCCCAAGATAAGTCCTGGCCATAACATCCAAAGAAAACAATGCTCCATAGATCCTCTCCTGATCCCATGATCCTGTCAGCCCATCGAGCAAGGAAAGCGTAGTTGGTCCATCGAAGATTCCTGACATCCAAACCACCCTCTGATATCGGCCTGCATATCTCCCGCCATGCCACCAAATGTGTCCTTGAACTCTCTGCCCTGCTACCTCTAAAGAAAAATCTGCTCCTCAAAGTGTCGATACGTCTCTCCGCTCGTGCTGGCATCTGCAAGATGGACATGTAGCACGTGGGGAGTGATGAGAGCACAGATTTAATGAGTATCGGTCGATCGCCTCGGGAAAGCAATCTCGAGCTCCAGCCGTGTAACATGTGCTCCATACGCTCAATAACCGGAGTCCATCCACGGGAACAAATGTGCCTGTCAGATAAGGGCAATCCCAGGTATGTGATCGAGAAAGTACTGATGGGTGTGCGCAACGCAACTCCTCTCCACACCGAACTGCCTCCTCAGTTGTCATGCCAAATGGGATGAAGGATGATTTGGCATGGTTTATTTGTAGACCAGAGGCCACTCCAAAAAGCTCTACCAGAATCGCTGTCCACCGTGCCTCCGTAGCCGACCCCTCGATGAAGAAAAGTGTATCATATGCATACCGAAGGAGTGGAACAAGGCTTTCCCTATCAGTGGAGAATCCTCTGACGATCCTGCTGCTGCATGCTGAGAAAGTACTGCGGGCCAAGGCATCAACTGCTAAAACAAAGAACATGGGTGCCAAGGGGCACCCCCTATCGTACCCCCCGTTGTGGCTGAATCCACCCCCCAGTCGGCCGCCCATTGACTAAGACCGAGACTGAGGCTGTAGAGATGCAACACTTCATCCATGATATCCAAGTCAGAGGGAAACCACGTATCTGCAGAGAAATGCCATAAAAACGACCATGAGACCGAGTCATATGCTTTTGAAAAATCCACCTTCCATAGAAAGCCCTGTCTGTCCGTGCGACGCCATGCGGCGATGATTTCCGAAGCAATGGTGTAGTTGTCCGTGATGGACCGACCACTGATGAAAGTGCCAAAGGAATTAGATAAGGGAATCCCATCTCACCTTACCTCTTCATTATTGTCTCTCGGATCTTCTCTACACTTATGAGACAGGCTGAAGTGTGTGGCTCTCTCTAAAACCTTTCACTTTGAACTAATTCTCCTCAAGTCAATTACTATTTGCTGCATCATGCTGAGAAAGTACTGCGGGCTAAGGCATCAACTGCTAAAACAAAGAACATGGGTGCCAAGGGGCACCCCCTATCGTACCCCCCGTTGTGGCTGAATCCACCCCCCAGTCGGCCGCCCATTGACTAAGACCGAGACTGAGGCTGTAGAGATGCAACACTTCATCCATGATATCCAAGTCAGAGGGAAACCACGTATCTGCAGAGAAATGCCATAAAAACGACCATGAGACCGAGTCATATGCTTTTGAAAAATCCACCTTCCATAGAAAGCCCTGTCTGTCCGTGCGACGCCATGCGGCGATGATTTCCGAAGCAATGGTGTAGTTGTCCGTGATGGACCGACCACTGATGAAAGTGCCAAAGGAATTAGATAAGGGAATCCCATCTCACCTTACCTCTTCATTATTGTCTCTCGGATCTTCTCTACACTTATGAGACAGGCTGAAGTGTGTGGCTCTCTCTAAAACCTTTCACTTTGAACTAATTCTCCTCAAGTCAATTACTATTTGCTGCATCATGCTGAGAAAGTACTGCGGGCTAAGGCATCAACTGCTAAAACAAAGAACATGGGTGCCAAGGGGCACCCCCTATCGTACCCCCGGTTGTGGCTGAATCCACCCCCCAGTCGGCCGCCCATTGACTAAGACCGAGACTGAGGCTGTAGAGATGCAGCACTTCATCCATGATATCCAAGTCGGAGGGAAACCACGTATCTGCAGAGAATGCCATAAAAACGACCATGAGACCGAGTCATATGCTTTTGAAAAGTCCACCTTCCACAGAAAGCCCTGTCTGTCCGTGCGACGCCATGCGGCAATGATTTTCGAAGCAATGGTGTAGTTGTCCGTGATGGACCGACCACTGATGAAAGTGCCAAAGGAATTAGATAAGGGAATCCCATCTCACCTTACCTCTTCATTATTGTCTCTCGGATCTTCTCTACACTTATGAGACAGGCTTAAGTGTGTGGCTCTCTCTAAAACCTTTCACTTTGAACTAATTCTCCTCAAGTCAATTACTGTTTGCTAATGACATACTCAGTTCATTAGCAGCCACAATTCCAAAATAGCAAAAAACTAAGAGAGATATTTAGTCTGTATGGACACCTCACAAATCAGATAATTAATTATTCTGTCTGAACTCACAAAACAGATAATTAATTATTCTATGTCTGAACTATATTTGCCTCCAAGGTTCCACAAATCTAGAAGGAATAAAATTAAGTGGGTTCTCAACATGGGAGTTGGCTCCTTTCCTTTTAATTATCGAGGAGTACCCATATCATATAAGTTCCTAACATCAAAGGAACAATCTTTCTTACCCAACAAAGTCTCTGCCAAGATATCAGGTTGGAAGTCGAAGACCCTCACCCAAGCAGGTAAAATTACCTTAATTTAAACTGTCCTAAACACGATATGAACTACTCAACCAGCTCCATATACATCTCAAATGTCCTTATCAAGAATCCTTGAAAAGCAAGCAAGGACTTTCCTATGGTCTTCAGATGGAACCAAAAAGGGTAAGAATCTTATAAACGGGTGTACAGTTTTAATTGCCCAAACAACATGGTGACCTTGGAATTAGAAATATACACCTAATTTGAACCTCATTGCTCGCAAAGAAAACCCTTGATGTTTTGAATTGCAACCAGGACCTATGGGTTAGACCCTGCTCCAATTTTGTAAACACTGGGGCATGGTCTTGGAAAATTTTCACTGATACTAGACATGATAAAAATAGGGATCAGAAAATTGATTAGAAATGGTATCAATATAAAGGTAGTGGCAGACCCTTGGCTCTTTTGTATGCCCTTAGATTTAAGGCCTACTTTTCTTGTCACAAATGATGTGTTAATGGAGATGAATGTATGTGACTTACTTTATCAAGGTGAATGGAACTTGCCTGTTTTACAATTATATTTTGGCAAAGCTCTAATAGATATCATTACGACAATTCACATTCCTGCATTTCCCTATGATAACACATGGATATGGGATGCTGATAACCATGGCACTACTCATGCTAAGTCAGTGTACAGATTCATTGAAGAGCCGTCTCTTTCCCACAACCTAGAGGTGTGCCCTGGATGGAAGTAGTTGTGGAATATCAAGATCCCACTAAAGATTCAAAATTTTCTGGAAATTATTGCATGGTAGACTCCCCACCAAAGAGATGTTGCAAAGGTTTGATAACTCAATAAACTCCTCCTGCACACTACGTGGTCTTGAAGAAGAACCTATAAACCACCTCTTTTTCAATTGCCCCACTAGTCTACAACCATGGCCCTTATTCCAGCTGAACCTTAACTATACTGTTGGATGTTTCCACCTCCGGACACATGACAACTGGATTTCAGAAGGGGAACACCTTACTCCCTCCTCCAAAGCACACATTCAGTCACTAACTGCCTTTGTCTGTGGGGAATCTGGACTCTCAGCCAGTGGGAGCCTCCAATCTTTTCTGAGTTCAGACTGAACTCGGATGGTTCTTTTATTGAACCACATAGGATTGGAGGTGCAGGATACATTCTCAGATCATCTAATGGAGATTTCGTGTTTGCAGGAACCCACAACAAATGCTTCTCTTTGGCACTGGAAACAGAGTCATGGGCCTTGACGTTTGTTCTCCTGAAATGCAAGGAAAAAGGAGTCCTCAGCATATCTTTTGACTCTGACTCACTTACTTTGACCCGCATTTTGAAGAAGGAAATCAACTGCCCTGGAGGCTCAGAAATATAATGTTGGACGTTTGACACATTATAGCACATTTTTCTTCTTCGAGTGTAGGCACATTAATAGACAATGTAATAGTGTAGCCGACTACTTGGCGAAGATAGGACGATGCTCGGCTTTGAATATCTCTTGGGAGGATGATCCGCCTCAGGGTCTCCCTCATTTTTTGTATCAGGACCGTCAAAGCCGTTTTATCCAATCTAAGAATTTCCTTTCAGAAAAAAAGTAAGCTCCTGGGATTGCTTCTAGGTAGTATCAGACCTATCTCCACTTCCTCTTCTTGTAGTCAACATTCCTTCAAAGTCACTCATTACTTTCTAGATGGTATTGGAGCCATCTTGTCAATAATTGTAGTATTTCATTGATGCACATCGACATGGTTTCCTTTGATGCATATTGACATTAGATTTCATGTAGGTTGGTTACAAGTTAGGTATTTTTGGTGTGCTAATAGATTTGTTTATTATGGAACAATCCTATAGATAGTTCAATTAATTTAAATTTTCTTTTGGGGGTGGGATCATAGGTGAGCCTGATGTACTCGGTATCCAGAAGAATCTCAGGATTTAGGGCCTCACTACATTGTATTCGTTTTCCCTCCCCAAATTATAAAGTAACAACCAAAATCATTTATTTACCAGATTCCTATCAAACATTCGAACACAATAAACACAAAAAGTTCTCGATATGAAGGTCTGATAATAATAAAACTAACTATAAATAATTGAAAGAATTTCCTTTAAATGAGTTTATTTAACACTCACAGGGATCCGTACAAAATCGGTGCGGTTCCAGCCCAAAGGATTATATGCTACCACGACCTATGAAGAAAACAGATCACTTGCTCAAAGTACTTGAGTTTAAAAGATTAAAAAATTGAAGACAAACTTACCAAGCTCTTCTCATCTGATATTTCTTCACTTGTAGGGCAGTAGCTTATGTTCAGCAAATTGCACTGGAGGATAAAAAAAGTTTTTTTCCTTAACTAAAATACTATTGAAACAAAATGAAATATAGTATAAGTTTGTAATCCCAAGTCAATATTTTTGGAACTATATATTAGATGTCTAAAATGGAAAAGTATCTGCTAAATTGCTTACTTAGCTAGTTGGGGAAGTAACTTATAGTCCACATATTTCACTGTGACTATAAAAATAGTTTGCTTATTAAAATGCTTTTGGAACAACATGAAATATAACTGGTGCAATTCTGAGATATAACAGAATCAGTACTTGCAAACTGTTAAGTATATAAATATAAAGATGTTGATCTTTCTATCGGCTTAAGCTTTTAGGATTGTTGGTAGCACATTTAATTTAACATTGTATCAAAGTCAGATGTCCTGAGTTCAAACATCGATGTTGTTCGTATTAAAAATTAACGATGTCTCGTATTAAAAATTAATTTCCTCCCTTAGTTGTCCACGTGATGGGCTTTGGACTAGACCAAAGTTGTCAGCGGCCCGCACATGAGGGGGAGTGTTAAGAATATAAATATAAAGATGTTGCTCTTCCTATCGGCTTAAGCTTTAAGGATTGTTGGTAGCACATCCAATTTAGTACAAACCACTGTTTCAGGCATCTAAAAAGTTGAGAAAGAGTGGAAAGAGAAACCCCATGCATTAAGAGCTCCCCAACAAGTGGAGGAAGGGTGACAAGGAACATGCATGTGTAGCTTTTATTCTGCGTTAACAGAGAGGTTATTTCCAGTCCTCAAACCTATGACCTCACTAACCCAAAAAGCAATACAACTGTTGAAGCAAGATTCGTCCTCTTTTGAAACTTAATATGCATTATAAAAAGAATCAAGGATTGAGGATTCTATATATGTCTAATACAAGAAACAATCATATAATTGCTGATTGCATAAGCATCTTACCTGGCTGAATTTTGCAGATGAAGATGCACAATTTTGATGTGGACTTGTTAAGCATGACATAGCCATATTAACAACTGTTTCCGCCTATGAATTGTTGGATATGGTAAACAATATGATATGTTAAGATTTGAAGATAAGAGGCAGAATCTAACAAAAGAGAAGGTAACAATATGATTAAAACAATATTGAATAAAACTTTGCAAACCTTTGAGGCTCCAATTGCGAGACGCTTTGAATAGTCATCTGTGGTGTGTTGTTTTGCTGTACCAGAGACAGCATCATGATGTTGAGCGATTCCCAGAGCATCTGCCAAGCTAAAAGTAGACGGACCAGATAATGTCCTTCCTGCCAAATGTTGAAGTTGTCTTGTTGCCTATTTAATAAAACTCGCATTATTACTTTGCAAGCATAGAAAACACACACATAGATTATGCAACAGTAAAGTAGAAATGCAGATGAAAAATTGTACCAAATAATATCCACTCAGCATGCGGACATAACGTTTAAATGTTGGGCGGCTAGTAAAGTATCCAGTCCAATAAGCATTTTGTCCATCTGCATACCTACATACAATCAGATAGCCATTTTAGATGACAGATTAGTTGATATAATAACACTTAGGAAACAATGAATGTACGGAAAGTAGTCAGCTGTTTTCAGCGGCCAGGATTCATCTGCAGCATATTTTGCATTAGTGTAGATAGATGGTGTAGAATACAATGCATGAACACGCCCATCCTGCTAAATCAACAAAAAAATCATTAGGAATTCACACAAAATTGCAATTGACCATATTAAGAGCAATCAAATGTTAAAATAAAGTTGCTCAACCATGAATATAGGTTAAGTGCCACAATTAATTGTGATGCAGCTGAATGCTTATCTTATCCTACTGCAGGTTTTATCGTGTCATTACAGATTAACAGATGGCAGTGCTAGAATTTTCTTATGTTCCTCAGCATGGAGACTATCAACTCATCTCAGAGGTCAAAATTTGGATCAGCATGAATTCTGTCAAGCATTGATAGACACAACATGGTGATATGCAATATGAACAGAAGACCATGAAATCTTTAAATTGTAGGAAGCAACACCACACAAACATGCCAAATTATTAGTGTAAGTTGACATCTTGGGTAAGTATAAGTGAAAAGAGGCAAAGAATTATGTTTTTTAACCCAAGTATTGAGTCCAATTATTGGATTCTAAAAAACAACTACATTGGATACTGATTATCTTTTATGCAATACGTTGAACCATGAAGTTTCTTTGGGTAGAATTTGTGAGTTTTCTGTCATACGCAGATCCAATAACGAAATGGCCAAGCCAACTACATCGAGAATTAATTATGTGGAAGGCAAATTACACTAAATAATTGAAAAAAATCCAACACTGACCAAACAGATTCTCTGAAGATTAAGCTGGGGAATTAATATTTTCAACAACCAGCTTAAATCCAAAATTGACTTTACAGATTCTCTAAATGATTGCGTTAAGGAATATATATCTTCAACAACCAAATTTTCCTTATTCAACGGTTTCCAGTTAATCATTCTCCTCATAAGTTTGGAAGCACTGCTGCCTGTCTTCCAAATCAAGATAAATGGGCTTTCACATTCACAGACAACAAAATGGAAAATTAGATTCTAAACCCCCTTATGTGCATTTAAGACTGATGAAACTGTGAGCAGGCAATTAGAGTTTTTGGTCATTTGATATGTATATATGATCACTGATGTAATTTTATAACTCCACAATAATAAAGATGGATGTCTACAAAATGGTAGACATACCTTTCAGTCTAAAAAAGAATATTCTTGCCACGAATAAATAAAAGGTGTGCTTTCAAGAACAAGGATATGAATGTACTTGTAGCAGTATAGCAATCAGTCTAGAATATTCTTTTTCTTTGAGAGGAAGAATCTTCTTTTAAAACCTGGCAATAGATAAAAATTCTCCACCGGAGAAAGGCAGGACACATCACCAAAACAGCCTAAACTGTTCAACTTTAATTACAGTATGATATTAACAAATGCTGATATTATATATGTAGACAATTCGTAGGGGTTTCAGATTCAACCTCCATTATCATGACATCTATGGTCTTTCCTAGGTTCAGAACTAAGAGAAAACACTAGTTAATAAGAGAAAATAATTGTAGAAGAAGAATTAGAGAACGAGGAATCACAAATGGAGATGACCAAGCATAAAAGAGGATAAAATAATAGAAGATCGATTTCGGATTTTTTTTAGTTTGATGTAGGTTACACCGCACAATCTTATTGCTAAAAGTAACCAGAGTTTTTTTTTTTTGAGAGGAAAAGTAACCAGAGTTGCCGTCAACAAAGAGAAAAGAAAAATAACAAGGTCAGCTTTGGAATGTGAAATTATCACAAAATAAGCTTACATGATAGCATAATCAAACCTTGTTGACATAATGAATAAGCTTGTCCATTTGCTTGAACCAAGATTCTGCATATTGATATTGAAAATCATCACCCATTGTCCACATTACATGATTTGACCTTGTCACATTAGCCTAGCAGGGCACTTAATAAATTAGAAGCTGAAGTACCTAAATACGGTTGGGATACATGCTTTCATCGCAGTAAAATTATAAGGGATCTCTAACAAAAGAATCATAAGGAAAAAAAATTGTAGTCTCACTTGTGTCATAGCAGCATCAATGAAATCATTTACACGTTCTTGAACATTATAGTCAAAAAGAAATTGATCATCCTGCAGTCATTAGGGAATAAAATTCCACCTGATAACAGATTCCATAAGAAATTAGGTGTTGTGAGTTACCTGAACAGGTAAGTTATCATTAGAAACCTCGAAACCGAACCCAGTTGGAGGACTATAATGAACAGGAAAGGCATTTGTAAAAATCTGCAGGTTTACACCAATGTCAGAAATAAGAATAGAATGCTTCAGGCGAAATGGAACAAAATCCTCAAAGAGTAGACCTCCAAAGAAGAACCGAAGGTTTTTGATCCACGCCAAATAACTTCAAGAGATCTGTCGACCTTCCTTTTTTGTCTATCTTGGTAATCAATTCTTGCAAAATGCAAAGAATCAAAGCCAAGCTGCAAGAACACATGATAACCATGTTAAAAATTATTTTAGAATCTCATAAATTTTCATGTTTCCATCCCCTAAGAAATAGGATTTCAAAACCCACATCATTAGAAATCTTAGCAGGAGTTTTTTGTACATTTCTTTTGAGCCTTCAGACCCCAATAGATAGAGAAGTCAAGTTGAAACAAAGTCAACACATAGAACTAAAATTTCAAATAATAGCAGTAAGTTTCCACATGATCTTTTTTGAAGCGTAAATTTCCATACACGTATGCCATTGTAACAATTTAAAGATAAACTGGAAATCATTGATAATTTAGAAAAAAGAGCCAAATTATCCCCGGCGACTGGGGATAGGGGAGGTAAGCACATGAGTATGCAGCCTTCACCCTGTTCCCGGAAAGACAATTCTAGCTAACTTTCTAGCTAACCTCGGATTTGTAAACTTTAATCAGGATAGAACACAAGATTGAGAATTTTACAAAGCTAGATGAGTACCCACTTTCACTAGTGCAAATTTACAAGAGAATTGGAACTTTAAAAAGTTTGCATGTCCTTTACTATGCTACATACTCATAGACAAGAGGACCTGCATTTACTTGTAATTGATATAATAAGAAAATATTGGGAGAGAAACAGGGGGCTGACAGAAGGTTACCTCTGCACCGAGTAAATAAGCTTGCACCGAAGAATGACCAAAAGGGTCAATTTGCCATCCAACTCGAGGAACCTTGTCAAATTGCTTCTTGATCATCCAATGGCCAAGTGTAGTCTGATCAATCATGTCAATGTAATGAGTTGTGGCTTCATCATGCATACACCAACCACCATTTCTGGAATAGTAGTACCTCATTCAGATCACAACTTAATTATTATAACAACTAGAACCAAAGTTAAGGAAAAGAGCTATCAATACATGAATTCAAACTGTCCAGAATCAACAAGCTTTCTCACTAGCTCTTGAGTAAAATTACTTTGTTCTGCCCACCATCTTTGAAAAAAGGCCTACACCAAGGGAACAGTTTAATATGTCTTCATTATAGAAACCGGTGGAGTTACTCTATAGAAAAAGCAGTGTAACAAGAATGATAATGAAGGATCATGCACCAAAATTTTCACTCTTCTACTAATTCAAGTATTGTAAAGATCTTCATTCAACAGTCAACACACCTAACAATAGGAACCAATTCAACAGAGACATCTAATTAGATAAGTTAAACATGGCTGCAAGTCAACAACCTTGAATGATGATGGAAGGTGTAGTCATATTCTTACAGACATTTACATAACTCAAAACCTAAATTGCATTCTATGAACTATTCAACAAATTCAGATACTACAGCAACCATAAGAACGAAATACCAATAATGGAGATAAAACTGCAAACATGGGGTAAAACATAATATGATTATTAAAATAACTTTAAATGAGTTCCAGAAGAAAAATGCAAAATCATAAGAGTCATCATGATTAATCTTGACTAAGGGCCTGAGGTAAATCTATGTATTATACATCTTAAGAGATTATGTACAAATTACTACTTCAATAATGACTTGACTTTCATAATAAATTACATAAAAATGGACTTTAATGTTTCAATTGCTAATTTGTCTTTTCTCAATAATTCTAGCACTATTACTATAAGCATTAAGCCTTTCATAGTTTTTATCTGAGCTCCATCAATTAGCATTAAACACAACTATTTCTTTTACAAAAACAAATATAGTGCGAAGAATGACTTGAGGTGAGGTACTTTGTTTGCAGCTGGTGGACTAACTTCAGTTTGAGACAATTTGAGATGGTGCAGAGAAGGGGAAGGAGTCTAAATCAATGGACATTTAATTTTTTAACCAGGGGCAATGTCCTTTCATTTTCAGTCTGTAACTTGATGCATGCAACAAGACAACTCTTTATTAATTCACATTTGCATGCAACAAGAGCACTCTTTATTAATTCATATTCTTTCCGTTTCGTGCTATCATTAATTAAAAAGAAAAATTATATTGTTTAGTACTATTTCAGGAAATAAACCAAATATGGCACTAATTAAACTTAAAATAACACTTCACTTCAAGCAGATGGTTTCTAAACAAGTAAAATAATTAATGAGTTTCCAGTTTAATATGAATGTTGAAGGACTTTAATATCATCTGCAGATTGACTTGCAGGCTTGTATTAAAGTCTGAAATATTCGTAAAAAGATCAACCATTGTTCCAGCACTGAACACCAAAGGCAAAAGCCATGAGGGAATGTGCACAATGATCAAATTTCATGTATCCCATCTTATGAAAGATGAAAAATGCCTAGTGTTGCGTCATTTACAGTTGGAATTCTCTTCCCATTCCTCGATTATGGAACCTTGAAAATGTTGGTAGCCCAAGAAAGATGATAGATAATAGCACCAAAAACTCGTATACTTGTGTTTCATGTAAATATTAAGCGCACTGCACGAATTTAAATAACATGCAAATATGCACGAAACAATTACGGAGAAAATGCAAATAACGTCGTCCTGTTTGCATAAAAACCTGCTCTGCAAAGACGAACTTGCGGTCAGGGTTCTTTTGCAGGGCAACCATCACTGAGTCCAGCACGTTCTCAACACAAGCACCCTGCGGGCATTTCGTTAAACCGCAGTTACAGAGGCAGTAAAAAAGAAGGGAAACCCCAAGCAAGCAAGCAAGCAACTTCTTCCCGACCTGTATCGAATTATTCGCCCCGACGTAGTACTGATCGATCGTCTTCAGCCAGCCGACATCATCGTGAGAATGCGGGACGAGGTGCACGTTGAGCTTGCCCTCCACCGTGCCGGCGGTCGTGTTGTAACTGATGTGGCTGCCACTGGAGGCAGGGATGACGACGGCGAGCGCGCAAATTAGGAGTGCCAGCGCCGCGACTGCGCCGGGCGTCGGCGGCGGAGATTGACATCTCGCCATCTCTAGTAGTTGTTCACTGTGGAATGTGGATCCTCTTGGCGGAGCAACTGAGCATTTAAGAAGACGAAGTAGAAGATGACCAAGTCCACAGTGGAAGAGACGAGTCCTTTATGCAAACGATTAGAAATATGTCGGGATAAGAAAAAGTAACTTTTGTGTTATTATTTTTTACTTCTAATTATATTTTGTTGTCGAATATAAAGATGTACTGTTAATAATATCAAAGGAACATTTTTAAACACCTAAAAAATATATATTTAGTAAGTGCAGGATCAAAAAATTGTAAAACTGTGCCCAAAAGCTTAAGGCGTTAAAAAATATATTTTTATGTTTATATTAATAGTAATAGTAAATTGACTAAAAATGTTAACTTCAAATTTTGATATTTTTCTTTATAAATAAAGAAAAAAAATGTATCCTTAGTATAATATTACAAAATATGAAAAATATATTTTAAAACGGAAGAATGAGATACATTTTTAAGAAAAATTGTAATATTTTTGCATGATATTACTTAGAAAGAGGTAAACTTCTTGTTTAACAAATAAATATTTTAAAAAGGGCAACAAACTTAAGTTTATCTCTAATAATTTTGTATGATATTTCTTTTTAATCAAAGGAATGTGGAAACTTCATGTTTGCAAACTTCTTCTATAAATTTTGCCCCTTCGTATACGTAAGGTTGATTTAGTCATCCCCCTTCATTTAATATATATTCTCGAATGCTGATGGAATATTTCTGTCATATATATCTTATTCGTTAAAGTTATCTATTTTTTTACTTTATCGGTCATGCATTTCTTGTCTTATAGTCTTTTTGCTTTGGAATTCGTTTGTTTGATAGTGGTGTGTTTGAAAGACCCTGCCGGAACTCAAAGTGCCGTGAATGACCAAATACAAAAAGAGGTAATCGATTGAATTATATGGGTATCAGATACTATACAAACAAGGCAACTATTTATATATTTTCAATCTAAGTAAATAATTATCAATATATGACTAATTTAATGTGTAATATTCTTAAAAGCACGTGCTGGCACCTGATACAATATCTCTTTAAATATGCTATGAACTTCGTATTTTAACTTTTGATCATAACATAAAATTCAGAAGATAATACTTTTAGATAAAACATTTAATTCAAAATTTTAGCCAAATAAAATATCTTTTACATAGTTTATTAAAGAAAAAATATAATTAAATAGATTTGACTTAATCTAAATTATTTATATGCAAGTCGTCATACAACCATCCTCATTGCATTTATCATCATCTAGTTGTTATTATGTTCACCTACATGATAAAAAATACGGAAGACAATTCTCTCACGAGCCTTTGAAGCTCAATATATAAAGAAAATAGATAATAACGATAATATCATATAAAAACATAATAGAAGAAAATCAGCTTCATAATAAATTCACTTTTCATTACGTTCTTTCATTTTCATCACTTTATTTCTTTTTAGTTCAATCATCATCTTTCACCTTATTATCTTTGGTCCATCGATGGAGAGAATATCTATTGCGTCCCTCATAATGATACATATAATCTCATATGTTCAATATATTTAAGTTCAATTAATATTTTACTTTGGACCAAATTCTTTTTAATTTATTTTGTGTTAGGTTATTCAATCATTACAAACATTTAGGTAAGTCTTTACTCATTATGAAGATCATTGATTTTGATCTCGGTGCCCTTAAGGCTAGCTAAACTTTGGGATTCCACATCTGACCCAATAATAATAGTTTCCGGAGGAACCTTCGATTCCCAAAGGAACCCTTCATCCTTGGAGGAACTGCCGAAGGAACTCTTCATCCCTCAAAGAATGGATAATATGTTGGAAACCAACTTATACCCTTAAAAGATACATTCAATTACATGCATTATTTATTTTGAAGCCTAATTATTTTTAGGGCAAAGACATCCCCCGGATTATGATTCATACAAGCATCATTAAAGCAATAGAATAAATCAAATAATAAAAGCATGATCAAAGATCATATCTACCAATTTGTATGGGAACACACAACTCGTGTCAACTTTGAACACGACTCATTTTTCTCCTGAGTTTCAGGCACACCATCAATTGGCGTCAGGACATGACCCGCATCACTAAAAGACACGATCCATTTTTTTGAGTGTTTCATTATGCGGTCAAGACACGACCCGTGTCATGTACCCTTCGGTTCTCATATCAAAATCAGATGAGAAACACGATTTTGTGTCGGGGATGGGACCCATTTCTAGGTTTAGGGCCTCACGCGCATCATGTTTGGCTCAAGGAACACGACCCATGTCAGTAATACGACCCATTTCAAGAATCGATGCGTCCATCGACCCGTTCTGTTTCCTGCTCTAGTGCCGTCAAGGAACATGACCCACATCAAGAGGTTACATGATTCATTTTTGTCCTTCCGATCATGATCTGCCGAGCGTGACCCATGGAGTCCTTTTCCCAACTTCATACATGATTCGTGTGTCTTATTTGGACATAGTCCATGTCCTATGGACGCTGATGTCGGCCGCTAATTTTCTTCTCCATCACGTCATTGATTAAAGTATATTATTATTAACTATTAACTACAACAATTATTCTTTCATGTAAGAAAGTAAATCATCATTATATTTTCTCCAAGTCTATATATACATATGATTAACCCTAAGGTTGATCCTCCTAATTGCATACTTAATTATTAACTTATTCTCCTGATCCTTCGTTCCTCATTTGTATATATTTTCTTCTTCCTCGAGTTGTTGCTGTCAGCTTTCTTCTAGCCTCCAAGGAAGAGGAGAGAGAGAGAGAGAGAGAGAGAGAGAGAGAGAGAGAGAGAGAGAGAGAGGGGGGAGGGGGAGAAAAAATGTGGGGGGGGGGGGGGGGGGGGG
>LTAE01002315.1:5661-44947 GCA_001647135.1 Pontederia paniculata | reverse complement strand
TCTTCATTACCGATCGTCCTCTTTATATCTTCGATCGACCGTCTGTGTCTCCTCCTCCATATACACTCCATTCTAATACTGGTCGACCTCTCTATATCTTTTATCGATCGTTTGTGCTTTACTGCTGCTCACATGCTCTCCTCCTCTGATACTGGTCGACCGCTTATATTCTTAGGACGCCCACTACACACATATGGTTCTTCATGATATATATATTACGTGTGCAGTGATCGTCCATTCCTTCAGCTCAGGTCGACCGCTATACTGAACTTGACTATGTCATGTTACAGAAATAAGCTCAAACAAGTTCATCGGTACAGACTGAGTTCACTTACAAATTTGTGATCATTCAAAACATTCTCGGGATCCTAGATTCAACATACAAGTGATATGTTAGCTGATTCTCTCACAAAGGAAATTGCAGCTAGTACTTTTGTTAAGCATGTGAGCTTGATGGGACTCAAGAGTGATTGAGTCATTGCAGAGTATTCACGGATAGTGAAACTTCGGATCATAATCTCTAGTTAGATTACTCATGGATAGTGGGAGTGTTAACACAGTGACCACGCTGGTCAAGTGGGAGATTGTTGTTTGATCAGGCATGATCAAAGGAATAACGACCATGATGCAGGTCGTGATCACAGAGATCACGACCGTGATGCACACGCGAGACAACTCGCGTTCACCGCGACAGCGAAGAATCCCGGTGATCGCGCTCTACATATAAGGCAGGCCAAATACACAAATCAACACATGTTTTGGGTGCTGGGATTTGAACGTTGCAGGCGTGCAACGTTGCTGGAAAACGGAGGCGAAAATCACGGAATTGAATGGGCGATGCTGGATGCGCAATTAAGGGTCGGATTGACGAGGGCGGACGAGCACGGGTATGCGGCCATATAAGAGGACATAGACGTGACTCGGGAGCCCTCACCGTTGAACGAAATCTCCCTATCTCTCCTTCTTCTCTCTTCATTAAGCACTTATTGTTTTGTTAAATTTTGGATAATAATTAATTAATCAAATAATATATATATTTTTATATTCCATTTGAAATAAAATAATTGATAATTTTTAAATAGAAATATATTAAAAACAATTTCTTGATTGTATAGTACTTAGCTACTATCTATTTTCTTAATCATGTATATTTAAATCTAAAACTTTTAGTGCTTATTATGATTATTAAGATAAAAAAAATTGAGGTTCCTTAACTCAAGTGTTTCAATCCTAACCTAAAATTAGTATGAAAATAATATAGTATATATGATATTATTGAAATTAAGATGTACGCATAATCCCAACTAAAATTTCCTCAGTTAGATAATTAGAGTTTACATATATAAATATATACACACACTATTTTCAGGATACAAATTAGGAAAAAAAAGATACATGGATATCAAAACTCAATTATTTATTTTTAAAATATTATTAAAATAGATAAATACCATTTTATGATAAAAAAAATTGAAAATGAAGATACATGAACTATCCTAACTCATATTTTTGAATTTTACATAATGAATAAACAGAGACATCACCTTATATTATGACTCAATGACTCTATCAATCATTTAATTCCAACCTAAATTGATTTGAAAAAGGATGAATAATATTCTAGATAAATTAGAGAATTAAGAAACATGATTATCTGACTTAATTTCCATAACTCAATTATTTAACTTTTAGGGGTAAAACTTAATATGAAATTCAAAATGCCCCAAAAAGTTATTGGCTAAAAATAAAAATGGAGTAACATAACACAATTCAATCTCCCAAACTTAAACTATTAATTTCTAACATAAAAATTACAATAAAAATGGCTTATGAAAGAACAAATATGTTATTTAATATCATCGAATCCTTTATTAATTAATATAATTTATTTTCTTTATTTTTTCTCCATTAGAAAGACAAAATATTATTATGCAACAAGTTAACTTGATGATGTTTCTAACTCAAACCCCTATTTGAAATATAGCTTAATTAGTTATTTATATAATTTTATTGTTATATATATATTATATATATATATATAAACTTCTTCTTTTGCATGTATTATTTATGACTTTTATAACCATTCCTTTCAGTTTTTCCAATTTTGGAAAGAAATATGATTTATTATTTAATTTAATAAAATATGCCTCTTTTAAAATAATTATTATATTTTGTTTATCTATTTTTTCTTTAATTTGTAAATATATTCTCTTTTTTGAATTTATGATGAAGCCATGTTTTCATTATTAACCTTATATATAAATAAACTATTTATTTTCCCATTGAATAAATAAGTTTGAATTATAATTTATTTGAGTTAGGACTTCTTTTAAATATTTGTTATTTTCTTTCTTTTTTGCTGTACAAGGATAATTTAAATAATAGTAATATTAAATTTCGATTTTTTTTCTCAATATACCTATGTTAGGACTCTAAAGTAATTATTACATCTTTATTTCTTTAATCTTTCTTTATTTTGTTAATACGGCCTTTATTTTAGAAATTTATGAGCTAACTCCAGACATACTAACAACATGAATTTTAAATTTTATTGATTACTTATGTTGAGACTCTTCAAAAATAATTATTAGTTTCTAACTTTTTCCAGTGAAAAGATAATTCCAAGTATAAAACTTTAAATTTCAAAATTTAACTACTTCAAAATAATTATGTTTTTTTTCAGGTGAAAATATCCCAGAGTAATAATAATTTAAATTTTAAAAATGATTTTTGCTTAATTTACTTGAATTATAACACTTTCTTAAAATATTATTATCTTCTTACTTCTCAACGGAAAAAAAATCCAAAAGTTATTAATTTTTTGTTTCAAACTTTGGACTCTTTAAAACAATCATATCTTTATTTGTTTAAATTTCTTTAGTGTGTTTATATACTTTCTAATTTAAACAATTATGAGTATATATAGTTAAATAAATGCATATACAAACACACATCTATTGTCATCAGAAAATAAGAATGGTATTGTAGTCTTTTTCATTTTCTAATTTAGTATCAAGGATTAAAATTGAATCAAAACATATAATATATTAACAATAAAACTTAATTAATTTCTCACTTCACATTCTACTCATTGATTAAATTATGAAATCTTATAATATATCAACTTCACACTCCTAAGCGTGCTTGGAAAGAAGGTATACCCTCAATATAACTCTAGCTTGAAATAAATTAATTTTGGTTGGCTAGAGAAAGAAAACAAATTATTTTTATCTTCCACATACATAATTTCATCAAACAATTTTTTTTTTACCTTGTCCTTTATTATCCACGTTTCTTCCTCAATCAAACTCATCCTTAATGTCATAAATGACATGGCCTGTGCAAGAATCGTAGAACCATGACAAGTATTTTTACCTTGTCCTTTATTATCCACGTTTCTTCCTCAATCAAACTCATCCTTAATGTCATAATGACATGGCCTGTGCAAGAATCGTAGAACCATGACAAGTATTTTTACCTTGTCCTTTATTATCCACGTTTCTTCCTCAATCAAACTCATCCTTAATGTCATAATGACATGGCCTGTGCAAGAATCGTAGAACCATGACAAGTATTGGCTCGCACATAGGTGTAACATAGACCTTTTTTTAACATAGACTGCATTGCAAACACCATCTTATATTAAACGAATTAATTTTATTTCATGTGGAAATTAAATAAAGAAAAATTGAGTCCATTTAAAATTTAGAGAAGCTCTAGAACAACCCTTAAATAATGATGTAGAATGTCCCATAAAAAAACTCTTGGCACAATCATTCTTGATTATCAGAGAACTAATTAGTTGTTGATTCTCATGAAACTAATTAGTTGACTAATTAATTTTTGAATATTTTATATTTTTTTATTTTCTAAATTAGATATTGTTGTAACTCTTCAATAAAAGGAGTCAATGAATAGAGAAAGAGATAATATTTGTTTTATAAATAAGCATTTGTTCTTTAGCGTGGATTCACTAGTTTTCAAGCACCAGACTTTTGTTAGGTGACTTCTTGAATAGTACTTCGATCTATCTTCGTATCTTTTGTCTTTTTTTATTCTCAAGTGATCCTGGTGCTGCACCATTTGGTATTAGAGCTTTGAGAGTAATGGAAGACAACCTTACTCGCACTGAGTTCAATGAGATGAAGGAGACGCTGCAGCGCATCCATGAATCTCTCGAGCTACTCTTGTGCGACCGTGAAGATCGAAGACCCCCTCATCGGGCCCAAGCCCTTCGACGCCCAGCTGATAGTGATGATGATGTCGAGGACCCATCAATCTAGCATTGTGCAACACGTCAACCAGATTTCAAAATGAAGAGGGATCTTCCATCCTTCAATGATCAATTTCACATCGAAGACTTCCGCGACTGGTTGGCTGTAGTTGAGAGAATATTCAAATATATGGAGATTTTCGAGCACAAACAAGTGAAGCTTGTTGCATATCATTTGAAAGGAGGCGCGTCAACGTGGTGGGAACAAATTCAACTCACACATATGAGGCAACATAAACAACATGTGCAGTCCTAGCCAAAAATGAAGAAGTTATTGTGAGCACAATACCTTCCTCCTAACTATGAGCAAATCCTATTCCATCAACTATAAGAATGCAAGCAAGGAAGTCGCTTGGTGAGCGCCTATACCATTGAGTATTGCAGACTTCTCTCCATAAACAATTTGTTGGAGTATGAACCTCAACAGATTGTGTATTTCATTGGTGGCTTACACCCTATAATCCGTGATCGGGTCGATATGCAGATCATTTACACCTTGGCTGACACTATCACCCTTGTTGAGAAAATGGAACACCAACTTGATAGAGACTCCAGATCCAACTACCGGAGTTCTGAATCTACTCGTCTTGCTGACTCCAAGCATATTCGACAACATGCACGGGAGAGCGCAAATCCTCGTCAAAGTGCAACCACTTCTTCGACATTCAACACCAAGCCAAGTGGAACAACAACCACAAGGAGGCGTTCTGGATATTTTAAACTTGACTAAGTGATTTGTTATCATTGCCGCTAATCGGGTCATCGTTCAATGAATGTCCGCAACAATCTCTAGTTCATCATACGCAAACTAATGAGGCTAATCACGTCTCATCTGAAAATGATGATGAAGAAGAAAGTAGTGATAAAAAAGTAGTTGTTGAATACCCTAATCATGAGGGTGAGCATCTTTTTATATATTTTCGAAAGTTATTCTTTACTCCCAAGCGTGCAGACCCATCTCAGCGGCATCAAATCTTTCGAATTGTTTGCACCATAAATGACAAACTATGTGACGTTAATATCGACAGTGGGAGTTCAGAGAACATAATCTCTAATATTGTGGTTCAAAAAATAGGGCTTGCCATAGAAACACCTTGTTCCATACAAAATAGGGTGGATTCGTAGTGGTACTGAGATGAAGGTGACCATAAGATGCGTAGTTCCTTTCTCCATCGGTCGACGATACAAAGATGAAGTCATTTACGACATGGTGGACATGGATGCATGTCATATCATCTTGGATCGTCCTTAGCAGTTCGACGTGGATGCCAAACATATTTACCGTGATAATATTTATTCCTTCTCCAAGAATGGACATCACATTAGACCGATGCCCCTTGTTTATGAAAATAAGTCACAACCATCAGCCAATGTCCATTCAAAATTTTTCCCCTTGTTTCACTCAACATACTATTCCACTAGAACAAAGAAAAGAGAAAAGGATTTCACTCAACACCCCTTAAACAAGCCCTTACAGAAAAGAGAAATCATCATTTTTCCCTCAAACCTAGCCGTCAAAATGTTCTCCCTTCTCTCTCTATTCCTTTCCTAGGTGCAGAGATAAGAGATAGTTTTCTTCCTCATGGTTTCTTCCCTCTCTCACTCTCCTCTCTTTTAAATCAATACCCAAAATATTGTTAAGATAACGTGATGAAGATCGATCAAACTGATGCCCCTTGTTTATGAAAATAAGTCACAATCATCAGCCAATGCCCATTCAAATCTTTTGCCCCTTGTTTCACTCAACATGTTATTCTGCTAGAATAGAGAAAAGAGAAAAGTATTTCACTCAACACCCCTTAAACAAGCCCTTATAGAAAAGAGAAATCATCATTTTTTCCCTCAAACCTAGCCGTCAAAATGTTCTCCCTTCTCTCTCTTTTCCTTTCCTAGGTGTAGATATAAGAGATAGTTTTCTTCCTCATGGTTTCTTTCCTCTCTCACTCTCCTCTCTTTTAAATCAATATCCAAAATCTTGTTAAGAGAACGTGAAGAAGATTGAGATTAGCACAAGGATCAAGGAAATGAGGAGATTGAACACGAATGAGAAAGAAAAGAATTAGATCATAAAAAAATAAAGATATGTAACTAGACGATCAACTTTAGGGATTTGCATAAGTGAATTATTAAACATATAGATTGTTAATGACCTAATGTGTGTAATAAAATAATAAATTTGGTATTATATCATTAAAAGTAATATGTATCGACCAATTCGAGATGGAGATGAAGGCCCCGGATGTTGGAGAGGATCGGACGATCTAGACTGTGTCCCCACCAAACACGGCCCAACTCATCATACGACACCGATCGCATCGCCATGAAGCGGGTCGGATTCATGTCGAACGATGGGAAGATCGCGTCTAGAACGGATGCAAGCCATGCCACCAGAGGATATGACAATGAAATAGATAACATTCACAAGATGACCTAAAGACGATCAGACATGGACCACGTCATTATTTGATGCGGGGCGTATCCCTAAGAAAGTAGTAGATGCGAAACACAGATCGTGTCGTACCTTGACACGACCGATGTTATTTGTAGCTTGGTCCCTCAGATAACACTAAACCTAACATGACTTGAGTTGTGCTCGACAAGGATCGTGTTACCTAACACCGATAAATGATATACCGAACGTGAGGCGTTTCACCTCTTAAACGAATGCGGAGATATACATATTGTGAAAAAATAGTCCGCAACCCAACCAAGACCATGTCAACCCAACGCAGACCTTGTTCTAATAGAATTAAGTGAATTTGTGTTGTAATGATTGTTAAACCTTAATGATTGATTTTTTAAGTTATTGTGATGTTTTAGGATCTCGAGAAGATAACTTAGAAATGAATGTACTGTTCAATGACGATAGGATTTAAAAACTATTAATATTTTATAATTGAATTTATCAAATGAAGAAGAAGGCCTCGATGAACATTTAGAATTTTGTTTCCTCTTGTTTAAGATTTTGTTCCCTACTGTCTAGACCCATTCAAACCTGTTTAGGATTACATATCCTTTTGTTAAGAATTTGTTCCCTCCTGTTTATGTTTTCATATCATTATGTTAAGGATTCATTCCCTCTTGTTTAGGGATTTCGTGCTCGCTTTATGACCTAACTAGCCATCTTGACACTGAGACAATTTGAATCTTCATTGTCATGATAAAAGCTCACTTAGTGATTGTAAAATTTAAAGAACTTAGAACAAGATAATTAGAAAGAATAATGATGTCCTAAGTTAAGATTTGGCTTGAACATATTAAAAATTATACATCATGAATAATATGGCGTAACTCATGTCCTTGTCACTAATGATATTGAAAAGAATAATGATCAAGTAAGAGACTAATGATCATGAATACTGAACCCTAAAACTATTGTGCATCATATGGTGCAGCAGATGTTTTAATCATTCTTGATTAAATGCCACTTAATAAAAGAAAAAAATATTACTAATTATCATAACATATTATTGATATATCCTTATTTTTATGTGTATATATGCTTTTTTCTATCGATTATTATTGTTTACGTATTGAACTTCATCGCTTATGAGAGAATTATCTCTCTTACTTTTGATCCTACAAGTGATGAGTTCAACTAATAGGTGATGATACATTGAAGCTAGTAATTCAGATATTCATGACCTACTAGTTTGCACAAGATAAGAGTCCACCTTAAGTTGACTTAGAGTTTATTGATTTTTTTTTAATTATGTCTTTTTATTAGTTAATAATGCAACATAATATTTTTATTTTGGTTAGACTTTCTAATAGAGTTTTTAAAAAAATATTGCTTTCCTATTAGGTGTTCATATATTGACTAGTATTTTGATTAAATATAAAATCAATAATGAATATTATAACATCTCTAGAAGAATATTCTATCATGTGATAAGATAATATTTTGGGTGGTGTTATAATGATAATTTTGAAATCACATAAGTTGACCATTAATCTTTTTTATCATTATATTTGTTTAATTTTTTATAAAATATTTTTGTAAATTTAGTGATGTGACATTATCGTGTGAAAAAAATACAACTTATTACACATATTTTTTCAATGAAGGTGTGCTATTTAATTCTATTGAAATAAATAAAAAAAGATACATAGATGGATAACTAGTTATTGGGCCGTCGTATTTATTAATTTTGGTAACCCGACTATTAGAAGGCTGCCTCAGCCCACTGAAAACCCATCTCGGCATCTCTCTCCCCTTTCAGAGTTCCACGATCCGAAACGTTCTGTTTGCTTCCTTTTCCTTCATCTCGGCGTTTTTAACATCTCTTCTTCTTCTTCTTCTTCTTCTTCTTCCTACCTCTTCTTCTTCCCAAATCGCTAAACCCTAATACGAATCGAAGGTGAAGAGGGGAAGGAAGCAAGCGATCTTACAGAACCCTAACCATGGCGGCCCAGTCGGTGGACAACCTCTACGAGACGGCTTCTCAGCCGGACACCGGCAGCGACGCCTACAACTTGCTCGAATTCAACACCCAGGGCGACGAAGACGACTTCGGCTACCCCGAATTCCCCGAGCTGTCCCAGCCGTCCCGCTCCTCCGCCTGGCCACCACCACCAGAGCCCCTGCCGGACATCTCACCCCCCGCCGCCGATCTCCACTCTCCGCGAGTCGCTGATGCCGCGTCTCCGTCTGCCATGGGCATTTCTGCCTCCTCCGCCAAGGCCCGTGGTTCCGGTGCCCGCGGTGGCGTTGGGAACTCGGTGGGAGTCGACGCCCTGACGGCTGGAATGAGTGGGCTCAATTTTGAGGAGACGGGGGACGACGATGGCTATGAGTTCGGGAAGGGAGATTTCACTGAGCATGCGTGCCGATATTGTGGGGTGCAGAACCCGGCGTGTGTAGTCAGGTGCAACATCCCATCCTGCCGCAAGTGGTTTTGCAACTCTAGAGGGAATACTTCGGGATCACACATTGTTAATCACTTGGTATGCACGCCAGGGACTTAATTCTTATGACTCCCTTTAAATTGTTTATCGCTCTCAACAATTAGGCAATTACTAAGCGTGGATGTATGAACTGTGTCAATAGCATAGCATTAGGAACCAGATTCTACGTAAGTTCAGTGATCCTGTCTTTCAACTACCCTTCTGCTTTGTCTTGTGAATCTGCATTTGTTTTCCTTTTCTTTGATTTAAAAATTTTCTACTTCTCCAATGCAAAGTTTGCTCTTTATTTGACAGCTCATAGATGAACTTGATCATTTGCACAATTTAAGCCTTTTCTTAGAGAGTGCGTACATGTTTGTAGACGCAGAAAAGGAATGTATTTTATCTTTAGGTTTTTATGAAGGGTAAAGGATGTTCATAAAGTCTTTAAGGTGTCCTGTCCTGAACAATTTTTTTTTTTGAGAGAGCTTCCGTAAACAATCTTTGTCCAATGCAAAAGTCTCAGGAATAGTAATAGCGATGACGGTTTAACTGTTTCTCTTATACATAGTCCATTTCTATGCAGTGCGATTTTGTGGTCTTTCTTTAAGAAATTAGGTCTAAAAATGTGGTTTAAGCGCCCTTCCATGTTAAGCCTACTCTTACATGTAATTGGCCAGGCAAGTGTTTCCAAATGAGGCGTTCATTTTGATTCATGATGGTTCACATGGTCAGCATTTGCAAGTGGCCGGACAAACTTAGAAAATAACTGTATCTTGTGTGTGCTTTTGGAAATGGTGAAACTTTTGTTCTTATGCACCTTGAGTCTTTCTATGAACTTGGAAAATTTGCAAATTAATACAAATTTCTCTTAAAAAATCATTGATATGGGCATATATGTTGAACTCTAATACTACAATTTACAGCTATAGAGTTTGCATGGAATATCCAATATAGGCATGACAGGTAGGTTATATGAATGACCTCAAATTTATGGATGGTTATGAGGAGTTTTCATTAACTTTGCATTTGTAGTTATGTTATTTGATGGAACTAGAACACTGTAGATGTACGAGTTGTTGGAAGCCTTTTTAGTGTCCAAAGAAAAGGATGCCTGGAGAAGACTGCCAAGTAATATTTGATGTCTGTGGTCTGCCGCGGAATCCGAGTTATTAAACTGCATTAATGTGTCTTGAAAGCAAGAATCTTCCGGATTCAGCAACTACACATATACCTGATGTACCACTAGCATCTGCGAAATATCATTTCTATTTCATGATTTGCTCTTAACTAATGTTCGCAGTTACATTTATCAATAAGTTTTGTTAATATGTAAAAGGGCACTCTTTACCTCATCACTATCCACATTTACATTTATCAATTAAATGTCCAATTATCACTAAGTTACATTTATCAATAAGTTTTTTCCCTAACAAAAAAACTATCCACATTGCATTGCTGCAAATGAAAATGATTTTTGTGGGTTATTTGTATTGTTATTGATGCTGATATATTATTGGAGATTTCCAGAAACAAAATTAACTACACAATTTATGTATAATTTCCTTTCTTATCAAAACCTGCTGTGTTATTCTTGGTCTGGTAATTTTTAGCTTCAGGAACTTTACCAGGCTGTGTTGAAGGCTATAATTTATATTTTGAGGGAAGCCATAGTTTATATTACTCTGCTAGCTATCCTTGGTCTGGGCAATTTGTGTTACTCTGTGATTACATCTGTACTGCTCTTGCAAAACATTGTATCTGCATAAGATGTTTTGGCTATTTGTACAATTCTAACTTCAAAAAGCTTACATTGAAGGAATCAGTGAGCAAAGCTATTTCTTTTCAAGATATCATTAAAGATAATGCCCATCACCTAGAATTCCACAATTTCTTTTGAAGAGAATTCCTAATTTATTTTTACTGCGCGGCTTCCAAAGTATTTGAAAATTTTGAATTCGTTGATTATTACAATTCACGCAATCCTGCAAATTAATCTCCAAGTCAAGGCATTATCATTAGTACTTGTCCAACACTAGTTCTTTTTTCTGCTTTTGATGTTCATCAAGTACCTTTTTTCCTGGGCTCTCATTAAAGGCAATGAGTTAATGTTATTGATTGATGCATTTAAAGAAACTTGTCTGCCATAGCTTCATTTATGACCTTCGTTGGCTGAAAATCATGTACAAAAGTTGTTTTATGCATCCAATAGCAGCTAATGATAGGTAACAAGAATCACAATTTTTTTGAAGGAAAGAATCACAATTTTATGAAGGAAAATTCCCGAGTCTCTAGTGAGTTACAGACAGAGTTAGAAAAAATCAAATCTTTGATGATTCCATCATACATGATTGAGTTGCGAAAACTTCTGGATAGGTATCCTATGATGAATACTGAGCTCTGCAGTCGCAAATTTGTATTAAAATCGTAAAAATCATGAAACTTGCAAGTGTGTATGAAAGGAAAAAACCGAAGCTGGAAAACATTAATATTTTCTATTTGCAATTAGCCAGTATTTCTCATAAATGCAATGAAATCAGGAAGGAAAAAAAAAACTAAGTTTCCATTGTTTCTGGAATTGTATATAGCAAGCATGATGACATCTGTTTTTATGCTTTTCTTTTTAATTTCAGGTTAAAGCAAAACATAAGGAAGTTTGTCTTCACAAGGATAGTCCATTAGGAGAAACAATCCTCGAGTGCTACAACTGCGGTTGCCGCAACGTTTTCCTTCTTGGCTTTATTTCTGCCAAAACAGAAAGTGTGGTTGTTCTCTTGTGCAGAGAGCCATGCTTGAATGTTAATGCCTTAAAAGATATGAATTGGGATCTCAGTCAATGGTGCCCACTTATAGATGATAGGTGTTTCCTGCCTTGGCTTGTGAAGGTTTGCTTTTATTAGTGTCATCTTTTTATTGGGCTTTCGAGGTTCATATTGACAAGCCAAAGTATGTGTGTTTTACTCTCTCAGGTTCCTTCAGAGCAGGAACAGTTGCGAGCTCGCCAGATTAGTGCACAGCAAATTAACAAAGTTGAGGAACTTTGGAAGACGAATCCTGAGGCTTCTTTAGAAGATCTTGAGAAGCCTGGTGTTGATGATGAGCCTCAGACTGTGTCCTTAAAGTATGAAGATGCATATCAGGTGTGCCTCATCTTTTTCATATGCTAGTTTAGGAATTTGTGATTAGCTGTATACTGATCATACCTTTTGCTCTTCATGTTCTCATTTAATAGGGGTATATGTTCCATTTGTTTCTGGGAAATGCATTCTCATATTCTTTTGTCAATTGGGTGATGTTTCTTTATTTTTTGTATTTGTCTTTTCCTCTTGCAGTATCAAAATGTATTTGCACCACTTATTAAGCTGGAAGCTGATTATGATAAGGTACGAATGTTGATTTATGTATTTCTACAAAATGTATATAATTTATTCTAGTATTTGTGAAATTTTAGAATAATGTATTTCATTGAAGGACATATGTGCATCTTTGCAGTGTTTTATATGAACTACTAATACGAAGTGTATTTCTTTTAGACGATGAAAGAGTCACAAAGCAAAGATAATTTGACAATACGTTGGGATATTGGTCTGAACAAGAAGCGTGTCGCCTACTTTGTCTTTCCTAAGGTTTCCCCTTTCACTATAACACCCTTTTTCTATCAGTGTCATTAAAATTGAAATTTCTACTTACGTCATTAAATGCATCTTCAATATAAAATCATGGCTAATTGTCCTCTGGACTAACAAGAAATACATGTTATTCATAGGAAGATAATGAACTCAGGTTAGTTCCTGGAGATGAGCTACGCTTGCGATGTTCGGGTGATACAACTCATCCTGCATGGCAGTCGGTTGGGCATGTGGTATGGTTTTATTGTACACTTTGCATTTTTCTTAAATAGTTATTTTGAATTGGCAAAATCTGTCTTCCATTTACGCCATAGAATTTGTCATCATTTATATTTGTTATTATATTCTTTTGGTATACAGATTAAGTTGACTGCTCAGGAAGAGGTTGCACTTGAACTTCGTGCAAGTCAGGTATGCATGCTGTGCGTTCTTTATTAATTTTGCCCTTCATTTAATGGATGACTAGATTTTAGATAGTCATCCTTTCACCCCTTCAAAAAATTTTTCCTCGATTTCATTTTGCATCAACACTCAAAGGTTTGTTTTGTTCTTCATTGTCAGGGAGTTCCTGTTGATATAACTCATGGGTTCAGTGTTGATTTCATCTGGAAGAGTACTAGTTTTGATCGAATGCAAGGAGCTATGAAGACCTTTGCCGTTGATGAAACTAGTGTCAGTGGGTAGGTTGGCTTTAGTTGTCAAATGATAATTGAAATTTCGTTCTTGGTTAAACTTTGTAGTATGAAGATGGTATTTTCAGTTTTTTTGTCATTGTTGATAAATTTTCTTTGCAGCTATATATATCATCACCTTTTGGGCCATGAAGTTGAACTCCAAGTACTTCGTAGCACACTACCTCGTCGCTTTGGTGCACCTGGGCTACCCGAACTAAATGCGTCACAAGTGGGTCCTTTGCTGTATTACCATTTCATATAATCAGAAGCCACAATATTTTTGTAGCTTATATGTAGATATTATATTTGAATTATCTTCTTTGCAATTCACTAATGCAGGTATGCAATCTCATGTTTCACTTTTATTAGGTTGCACCTTTTGTCTTTGAGATATCCACTTGATTCTTTGCATTTTACCCTCAGGAAAAATATGCTGAGGTAGTCAAAATTCTTAGAAATAGTCCTTAGAAACATTATTCTGAAGTAGTCAAGGAATGTTGTGAGTCACGTCCTTTCTAGTATGTTAACTTGTTTACCCTTGATTGAGTGGGATGATCATAATTGCTCCATTTTTTGACTTCTTGGACTTGTTTGGTCGCTGCAATTTTATGCGCATTCACATGTTTTTGTGTACATGTTAGACTAGCCAAACTGCTCATGGTTTGTGAAAGTTATTTTTCCTTCTAAAAAGAAGATATTTTCCTTCCTCAAACAAAAATTAATCAAATAGAAAATATTGTTGAAAGTGATCTTACTTGGCAGTCGCCAAAACTATTACTAATAAGAACTTATCTAGGTTTATGCATCTCAACTGTTTCCGAATCATTTTGATTTCCTAAAAAAACGTTTTCACTCTAAAAGATTGTTCTATGTTTTAATCTTTTGATGTATATTTCCTCTACAGGTTTTTGCTGTCAAGAGTGTACTTCAGAAGCCAATAAGTTTAATACAGGGTCCCCCTGGCACAGGAAAAACTGTGACATCTGCAGCAATTGTTTACCACATGTCGAAACAAGGACAAGGACAGGTACTTGATAGCAGTTGTGTTACATTTCTAATTTGACAATGACATGGAACAAATGATATGGAATTCATTCATTTCTAGGTCTTGGTATGTGCTCCAAGCAACGTGGCTGTTGATCAGCTAGCTGAAAAAATAAGTTCAACCAGTTTGAAGGTAGAGAATGTGACATCTAATTTTCATACTAAATCTTGCCTTTTAGTTGTCCTCAATACTTATATTCTCATAAGACATGTTGTTCCCTTGTAAAAATCTCTTGTGCCTGATATAATAACTAGGAGATCTGCCCTGGGTTTCTGGTGCATCCTTCTATATTATAAACTGGTGTTCTTTTTTTGCTTGTTTCATGATGACCTTCTGTGTATTAATTCCTTTGCTTATTTGTACTTTTCTGTTTTTTTTTGTCCCTTTGGCTGCATTCTGATTCAAAGTCTGTGTTTTAAGTACTCTTCTTGTTAACGTGTGATTCCACTTACAGCAATGCAGCTTTTGCCTCCTCATAATGGTTTTAGGAAGATTTCTGACAGCTCATTCTCATGTGTGCCTATGTGAATTTTTTTATAAGATTATCTTGTTAAAGTGGGGCTGCATTCTAAAGTTACATGTACCAGTGTTATATATTCTAGAGTTCTTATCAAATTTGTTATTGTGTCTGACTTATTTGCCTTTTATTTTTTCTTCTCATCCTTATTTGCAGTACTTGCTGCAGTCACATACAAGCTTACAATGTTGTTTGCACCCACTTGTGTTCTTGTGTTGTTTTATCTCGCTTGTACATTTCACAAATTTTAGTTTCAGTTGGATGGCTACTCAATCTTAATAGTCATCCATGCCCCTTTTAAAGAAGTGTCTTTTTGCATCTATGGGCAGGGTCGGACCTGTGTATCATTTTGGGGTGGTGGGTTGCATTTCTTTGATAAACCCTACCACTATATGGATGATATGGATGCATGCATATAAAAACTTTCTAAAGATTTGCACCCCACCCCCATCAATAAAAAGGATAAACTCTAAATTATCAAATGAGTTAATTTCTAATTTCACTATCATTTTTAGAAGGATTTTTAATACCATTGTTATTGATTATTTTAATTTTAGTGTTATAGTTTGTCCCTTCTCAAATATTTCCTGGGTTTGTCCTGTCCATATGAGCTAGAGGTTAGATACACCAAAAGAAGGAAAAAATAAGGTGCAATCAGTTGCGAACAAGGATAATCTACGCGTACACTATGGCTAAACATATTTACAAGTACCTATATGAGGGAAGAAGGGTTCCGGCAGAACCCCTACACATGGCTGCAAAAACATGTTAGCCTTGTTCACACCTTGTTCACCCTACACTAGGCGTACACTACACTTGTTCACACCTGATTGCACCGTAAGACACCCCTTTAAAAAGATGATTGCAAGACAATGGTCGTGCCCTTTAAAGTCAAGATCTTCACTTGGCTATCAAGGCGCGATAGGATTCTCACTAGAGCATATAGGATTATATGGATCCACTTGCTGATACCACATGCACTCTGTGGGGCAGAAGGGCACACCCACTTGTTTTTTACATTCCCTATAGCCAAGGAGACATGTTATCACCTCGGCCTTAAAGATGTTAATACATATTGAGTACACGTTTTGGAGTTCGCTTCGGGCACTTGGTACGCACGACAGCTCAAGGTGGTGCCGTGATGTAGGATTGATAAGATAAGTGATAAAGTTTGGTTTAGTTAGAATCTTATCTGAATGTTATTAGTTTTTATCTTTTAATTTCTTGATTGTTTAAGATTTGATTGTAAAAGCCTGTAAATACATTTAAGCTTTTCAGTTATTATTTAGTTCAATTAATATTCGTTTAATTCAAGAAACCTGTGTGGTTCTTCTTTGGTGGATTCTGAGTAATTTCTGATAGTGGTATAAACCATCTTATCAAGCCATTTGGTGGTGCTTTAGAACCATCAACCTCTTTCGGGATTCGTCCAAAAGTTGTAATCTCCCCCACTTATGATCCTCGCTGCGTCACGCCGGGTTTGGGCGATATGGCTGCAGCGTAACAGAATAATATGGGTGGGGGGGGTGGAGATATGTTATATAGAAAATATTGTATTGTTATGCATCCTTTTTCATTAGTGAGCGAGGTTTTTGGATAGTTTCCTTATATTTTGTTATTCGGGGAGCTAAGGTTTAATGTAATTCTCACATACACTTTTACATTTTACTCTCCAATTTTGATACAAACACATGACTACCATACTATGTAATCACCTTTTCCCTTCTATCTGGATGATATAATATACATGATATTGGACAGCTACATGTTCCATTTCCTTTAAGAAGACAAACTGATGCATGTTAGTTTTGCTTGTTTTCACTTGTACAAAATATTTAGGTTGTACGACTCTGTGCTAAATCAAGGGAAGCTGTCATGTCTCCTGTGGAGCACCTGACACTCCACTATCAGGTATGTCAAAATACTTCTGATTCTTGAAACCGTAACTACTCAAAACAAACATTGTGGACAATGTCATTAATATTGCTCAACTTTACAGGTTCGCCATCTCGATACATCTGACAAGAGTGAACTACATAAACTCCAACAGTTAAAGGATGAACAAGGTGAATTTCATTTAGATTCATGATATAATGCTCAGTTACAATGTACTTTGTCATTCTGCTAATCACCCTTCATCTGTTAATAGGAAAGCTATGTTTACTTACACAGCTAGATATTAAGTTGCCTGATATTTTGGTGTGGTAATTGATTGCACCTTTATGATATACAACAAGAAATCATGGTGGTTTACTGAGACTATGAGTATGCATCTCTTTTCTCAGGTTATTTGATGTGTATGAAATATTTTTTTCAGGTGAATTATCAAGCAGTGATGAGAAGAAGTTCAAGGCATTGAAACGGGCGACTGAAAGGGAAATATTGCAGAGTGCTGATGTGATTTGCTGCACCTGTGTTGGCGCTGGAGATCCCAGGCTGGCAAATTTTCGTTTCCGACAAGTATGTTAATGCATATATATGTCATGTTGTTGACTCTTTATTTTGTTACATATTTGTATATCTAATGATCATATTCCTCGTCTTGTGGTGACATTGTGACAATTGTACTCCCATCTATTTATCACTGACTGGAAGGTTTACCATATATCAGGTTCTTATTGATGAGTCCACACAGGCAACAGAACCTGAGTGCCTTATTCCATTGGTTCTTGGGGTCAAACAGGTAGCTGAATAGAATGTTATTTATTGTAGTCAAATGATTTTTCTTTTATTTGTGACATATTCCTTGTCAAAATCAGGTCGTTCTTGTTGGTGATCATTGTCAGCTTGGACCTGTCATAATGTGTAAAAAGGCAGCACGGGCTGGTTTAGCACAATCACTTTTTGAACGCCTTGTGCTTCTTGGACATAAACCATTTAGATTACAGGTGAGACTTATAAATAATGTGTAAGGTTTCTCTGTTCAAAAGTTGTATATACATGTTTATACATAGTATGCATAATTGATTTCATTTATATGGGTTTCTTGATCTTTCACTTATCTTGCATGATATTTTTCAATGTCATTTGTTCAGACTAGAAGAAATGTTACTTGGATATCATGCTTGTGTAAAGTTCAGTGCATCTGAAATAAGAACCCATCATACATGTCTATAGCTTTATTTAGTGAACTTTACTGGCCCTCAGTATCTGCATATAAAGGATGCTATCAATGTTGAGTAGTGCACTTCACATTGATGTTAAGGATTCTAATTTAAAATTGCATTACAAAATTTCACCGAGACAGTAAATGAAATACCAATTATTTTATTTTTTAGTTAGTTGCTCGATTCATGTTTTTTTTTAAAAATCAGTGGTTGATTTCCTGCCATATATTGGAGATACAATTAAGTACTTGTTATATGTGTTGTCAATAATTAGGTACAGCAGGACAAATTTAGCGGCTTCACATATTGCCTGCTGTATTGGCCCAAAAATTCTCATTGCAACAACTTCATAGGTTGTAGCTCTGGGACCCTCTCCCAAATAATCTAATAGAGGAAACCTGTTCCCTATCATCAATGGAGGAAAAATGGATGGATCAGGGGACGGTGATGGGGAAGTTCCCTGCAACTCATCTGACTGCTTTACACCTCAACTAACAGTAGCTTAGCTAATTTCACTGGACCGAGAAGGTTCCTTCCACAGGTTTGACCTCAAAGTGATGTTGAGCTGTGATCTTTCTCTGCTCTTGTGCTGCTGGTACCAGTTGTCATTGTGTGTGATACAGTATGATGTTACCCATCAAACCGGTTAAAACAAGGTGACTGTTGAAAATATGTGTAACATTCTGGTTTAGAATATCACACCTTACTATATCCAGAATGTGATGCAGTACGACCATTATGGTTATGTGATGAATGGTTTTGAATATCTAGTGCACACCGCTGTCGACTAATATCTTAATCCTTGAACCTAACCAAGTCTTTGTGATTTGGTAGCATTATCTGCTGTTATAATGTCAGTGAGCATCACAAATATTTGATGTTTTCTGTGCGATCAGTTAACCTACTGAAAGAAGATCATAGGGTAACATAAGAAGTTTTTTTGTTGGAGATGGGAATTTCTGATTATAACCAGCACTAAAGAAACAACCTTATAGTGCAATAAAGTTTATGAGGTCAGTGAAAATTGTTGAGGAATTCTTGATAAAGCAAGGCAATATGGAGGGAGAGAGAAGCCGTGAACTGTTTAGCACTGAACTGCTAAAGTTATGCTTGGTGTTCCATGGTGGCATTGTTATTGACCTGTGCAATCGAACCTAAAAGAAGCATGAGCTCTGTTACTAGATACTCTCTGAACTGGATTCTTATTTCTTGATTTCCTGTTCTAATGAAATTCCTGGTTTCAGCATGATTTTTTTTTTGTAGAAGTAGCATGATCATCATTCTTTTCGGAGGGCTAGCGTGATCATCAGTTCTGTTTCTCTTTTGCAGGTCCAATATCGTATGCATCCTTCCCTGTCAGAATTTCCTTCTAATAGCTTTTATGAAGGTACCCTTCAGAATGGAGTGACCATCAACGAAAGACAATCTCCAGGGATTGATTTTCCTTGGCCTGTTCCAAATCGTCCTATGTTCTTTTATGTTCAGGTATTAAATGTGACATAATATTATGATATTGCATGTCAAGTGCGCTGAGAAGCTACTTGCTTTTTTCAGATGGGCCAAGAAGAAATTAGTGCCAGTGGAACTTCTTATCTCAATAGAACTGAGGCTGCAAATGTTGAAAAACTTGTTACTACTTTCTTGAGAAGTGGAGTTGTGCCAAGTCAGGTATTTTTTCTTATATAGTTTATGGACATTTTGATTTTTAATTGTCTGAATTATCTTTGTTGGATTGTTGCAGATTGGAGTTATTACACCATACGAGGGACAAAGGGCATATATTGTGAACTACATGTCCAGGAATGGTGCACTCAGACAGCAGCTGTACAAAGAAATTGAGGTTTGAGCTTGGTTTTTGAGCTTGGTTCCCTCAATTTGATCTCATCAGTTAAACGATTTCCAAGAATGTATACGCCTTTTGCAGGTTGCTAGTGTTGACTCATTTCAAGGCAGAGAAAAAGATTACATTATTTTATCTTGCGTAAGGAGCAATGAGCATCAGGTTTGTATTTTTATCATATTGGGCATTATTGATGGACTAATCTGGTGGCCAATGTAAATTTTCTCACATTTGTTTTGCATTTTTTTTTAAATTTGTTCATTTATTTGTTTCTCATGTTTTCGTTGTTTATGTCCATTTTCCTTTTTCAATTTGTTTAAAACTCTAGGACATTAACTTAGACTTCATGCGAATAATGGTTCTATGTAACAATTTCGAAATGATACTTATTCTTATTTTATGTGAATGCATGTACATATCTGTTGTTTCATCTTAGTACAAATTTACTTGAGGGTGATTTGTATATCAGGATTCAGTGTGCAGATTATGTCCCTCAATTACCAGATGCACATAACAATTTTGCTTATCTTGGATTTGTTCTTAATTGATTAGAACTTGATGAATAACGGTGAGCATCTTGAGAGAGCTTTTCAAATAAATTGCTACAAAAATATAGCAATGTGAAGGATTGTAACCTTTCATTCTTTTATAAAGATTCAATCATCAAGTTGATGTCGCGAATGTAGCTACATACTTATTATAACGATTTTTTATTCTTTGCTTGTTGGTAGTATTTTTTTATTAATGTTTAAGATTTGAATATCATTTACCATATTCTTTTTTTTTGCCTAGGGTATTGGTTTCCTTAATGATCCACGCAGGCTGAATGTGGCACTAACTCGTGCTCGTTACGGCATTGTTATTCTTGGCAATCCTAAGGTCTTAAGCAAACAACCACTTTGGAATTGTTTGTTGACACATTACAAGGTACAATTCATCTTTTCCTGTAAGTTTATGCATAGATCTGCTCTTTTTGTTGAATATATAGTTTCCTCTCCTTTGAAAATACCTACACTCTGAATGAACCTTGTCCCATGGTGTTTAAGTATTAACTTTCTTAAATTTTCGCAAGATTTTCTCTCTTCATACTAGAAAAAAAAACAATTAAGTGTGATTTCATGATATTCTTGTATTGGGTTCTGTTGATGTTCAATTCTAAACCAATGTTTAAAATACTTGTGGAACAGATATTTCATCTTTTTGCTGGATGATGTTGCTGAGTCTCATACTGTGCAACATTCCAGTGCTTTTCGTAATATTTTCATCACAGGCAGATGTTACTAGTCAATGAACTGAAATAGAAAAAGCTTCTGATATGGTATAAAAGAAGTAGACTTTAAAAACCTTTGCATGTTAACTGCCAGAACGGTCGTGCTGGAAAATATGATGAGAAGATAAGTGCAAATGCTGCACAGTGCCATCCTTCCTTCTCCAAAAGAAGTGCAAATGCAAAAGAGGGGAATTGCACCTTTTTTTTCTTTTCTTCAGTGCTATTTTCTTTTCATACCAACTCCATTTTTATTCCTTCACTCCAATTCCATTTAACTCTCATTGTCCCCATCTATGCAGATGTTTCTTTCTGCTATTTTCATTTTCTAACAACCACAAATTCTTAGGCTGTCTTTTAGTTTCCTGTGCCATTATTTCTCATTCCCATCTGTCATTTCTAATGCCCTTCTCCTCATTAGGAGTGTTTTACTGGTCCTAATTAAAGAAAAAAAAGTGGCAGACACTGTTCAGGTTTCTAGATGGAAGTCACCATGTCAGTTCATATTTGCCCATGGAGTTCTTAAATGCTTTCCTGAAACGGTTGTTATTAAGTTTATTCCTCCAACTAGTAGATTTGTCTCTATATTTTTTCACAATACGTGTTTTTTACTTATTATTTTTCCTAAAAGCTTGAACTTTGTGTCGTTCTTGTAATGAAGAATTATATCAATCATAAAGAATCTCATACTTCGACTTCCAAACATTGTATTATGTCTACGTCATGTTCTTGTCATTCACATGTTTGCTGGCTGGAAGTGGATATTATTTTAAAGTCAATATGACCACTCAGATGAGTGGGTATTAAATCTTAGGTTTAGTACTTGAGTCACTTATGTTTGCACTGAAAAGTTCAAACTCTCCGTTTCATTCTGTTTAAAAACTAACAGATAATGCCCTTAAAAAAAACTAACAGGTAATTGAATAATGGTTTTTTAACCCTTTTTTACTAACTTTTGATTATTTGTTCATTGAACTACATTTAGGAACATGAATGCCTTGTTGAGGGACCACTGAGCAACTTGAAACAGAGTATGGTACAATTTCAAAAGCCCAAAAAGGTTAGTTGAGAAGAAAAAAAGAACATAACTCTATACCATCTTCTTAAGCTCTTATGAAATATATATGTTATTACCAGATATACCATGAACGAAGACTCTTCCTTGGGGGCAGTCCCAGTGTTGTTCCATCTGAGAACTCTGTGCCTGTTGGTTCGTTAGGACAACATGCTGATAAGAGAAGTGGCCGTGTTAAAGGTTTACTTCCAATTTCCCTTCATGATTGCATGAACTAGAAGAATAGTTCTATCCTTTAACAAGACAACTAGAATGATATTATTGAATTCTTGCAGCCAGCTTGGTTTCTTGATGTTGTCATGATAATCTGTTTATTTGTCTACTTGTGGGAGCTAGCTTGGTTTTAAAACTGGTTTTCAATTGTGACATAGCATGTTGTGATTTCAATACCTATCAGGATTAAAGTTTAAAAATCTGTTATGTGGATCTCTGATGCACGGTGGCGCTGGGTTAAGTCGTTTTGTTATTTTTTTTTCCAAACTCTCTCCTTGATTTCCATCATGATCAGGCAATTCCTATGTGAAATTTGGTCTTTCTAATGGTACTGATGAGCCTGGTATGAATCCAGCAGGTTATTCAATGCCACACATACCTCTTCCACCTTTTCCTGGCGGTCCTCACTCTCAACCGTATGCTATTCCAACTCGTGGTGCTGTTCATGGACCCGTTGGAGCTCTTTCACAGGTTCCACAGCCTGGGAATAGAGGTTTTGGTGCTGGTCGTGGCAATGCTGGTGGTCCTATTGGTGGTCATCTTGGACATCAGCAAAGCTCCCAACAAGCTATGGGGGGTGTTGGTTCTGCTTTCAATTTTCCACCCCTGGACAACCAAAATAATCAGCCTTCTGTTGGTGGTCCATTATCCCAATCAGGCTTGATGACACAGGTATGCATTGGTTCCATATTGTGGATGTTTAGGTTATATCAGAATGCCATCTGAACTAGTATTTGCTTATTAATTTCTAGGCACCAGTTCAAGGTCTGAGCCAAGCTTTTCATGATGGATTTTCTATTGGAAGCATGTCACAGGTACTTGTAATGTTGTGGACTGTACTTAACTCTCTATTTACTTTCTTCGTTATTGCTGTTTATGCATGTTTTTTCTGCATCATTAGGACTTTCTTAGTGATGACTTCAAGAGTCAGGGATCACATGTTGCATACAATGTTACAGATTTTTCTACACAGGTACGTACTCATTTTTCCTGATGTTTTTAAATTGTAGAGGCCATCAGAAAGGACAAGTTTCTCTGGAATTAATGGATACGACCAATTTTTAGTTATAAGTTAGAACTTCTAGCTGACATGTTAATGATCTTGTTATTTTTTGGAGAGACATAATATTTGATCTTTTGGATGTATTCCAATCGTTCCTATTTTCTTTTGGTCACGAATCTTCTCTTGGTACAACTTTGTTTGATGACATCATATTTACTGAATGACAGCATGTGTTTATACTTCCAACCGTTTAGTTGATTGTATTTTTTTGCTTAGAAATATCTTCTTGATGTGAATACTTCCTTTCAAACAAATATGAAAAAAATTCCTTGCTAATGTATGTTAGATCTTCATGTGGAGATTTATTTGTTGATTATAGTTAACTTGGTATATTAGCATTTATTTCTGTTCCATTTTCTACCATAATAATTCATTAATTTTATTTCTTGCACCTTAGAGGACAATGAAAAATGATGATTGCAACGTTTATATGTGAAAATTATAGTTTTGAAGTTGATAAAACACGTCCCTAATAAATCCACTTGTTTCAATTACATATGTAAATTAAACTTTGCTATTGAGGACCTATTAAATAGTTGTGTTACAAATTGTATTGTTTTGGTCTTGTAGGCTGCTCAAAACGGTTATGAAGTTGATTATGTAACTCAAGGAGTCCAATCTGGATTCCCTGGAAGTTATCTAAATCAAAATACTCAACCAGGTTATTCCCATTTGGGCACCGGGAGTGATTTCATGTCACAGGTCAGCAGAGTGCAATTTTTTTTATTATTCTGTGACCAGTTAAGCTTTCATTCTGTGCATATCTTTTATATCCCATCTAATAATTCATGTCAAACTTACATCAGGGTTACCTTGGCCATGGATCACAAGGTTTATTCACACAGATGGGATTCAATGATCCTCCGCAAGATGAATCAACTCAGAACCATTTTGGCATGGCTGGTGGCTCTCCTCTTCAATCACAGGTCCTATTCTTATAAGCTCATAATCTGCTTTTCTTAGAATAATCAGAAAGTTGAACTCTTCTGCTGTTCCAGGGCCTCATGAATCCTCTCTACTCTCAACCCTTCGCTCAGTATAACTCACAGTCTCAGAATCCGCAACCTCCACAGCAGCAAATGCGGAGCTCACCTAACCAGAAACTTCGCTACAACGGGTGAACTATAGGGTTTCCTCTTTAATGGGTCAGTTTCTTTGCATCCAGCTACAGTGGTTGTGCAGGGACTGCCTTCTCCGGAGCTCTAAACAGAGAATTGGCTTGTTTTCTTCACACGATCACATTCTCGTGAGCACATGTACGAGGATTTGAGTGGTCAGTTTGGATGTTCGGAATAGCAAGGGCTGTCGACTTGCACTGCAGAGCTGGGTAAAGGGTTACCCATATTTTGATGGAAATTATGGTTATGGTTTGGAAAGGAGTTGGCCGATGAGATAAAGCATGCATGCTCATCATGGGGGTTTATTACCAATTTTCCCCTATAGTGGCTGTTGAAAGCTGCTGTCTATTGGTACATATACTGTCATGCGTACTGCATACATATTGGAGCTTGGCTTGGATTCTGGATTATCATCCGCACAGTTCGGCGAAATGGTTCGGAGTTCACATTCTACAGAACGATCATATGATGGAGCCCCTTATAATGCTTCTGCATGCTTAGAATTTCGATCAAACTCATCTACAGAGTGAACTTTGTGTTTTTATATGAAATGCTTAGTTTGACTGCAATTTTAGCTGTTGAGAATAGTAGTTCTCTTTAACTTGTATTGGTTCGTTGCCTTGCCTAACACTAGTAACGATTATAATCTTATTAAATTAGATTCGTTATTTAAATAACCACTCATGCATTACTAGTTTCGTAACAGTTGTTTGGTACCATAAGGATTGATTTCTCAGAATCATATTCAAGAGAAACATCAATGGATTATGGATAACGTAATTTAGTTCTCACTAAAAGAAAGATTCGTATATGTTTGCAAATTTCTAAAGGTGGTATTAGCGTAAGAACTAAATCATGAATGTTTTACAATCTAAGATTCGAAACATGTACTACTAGTAGGGACTAATATAATTCGGCATTTGCTTCATTCTCATTAATTCAATCATGTCCAATTTTCTCAGGCGACAAACTTTTTGGTCCAACTTCTCCAAAATAGGTTTTTCTTCTCAATTGCAATAGAATGTCTTCTCAGTGTGGCGCCCAATAAAACTCCTGATGGTCCAAAGTACGATAAGAAATGCTTCAAAATAGACTTGTATCTTATGCCTCCATTTCTGATTTACATATGCACACCCAAAGGCGGGGAATACATAGCAACATGCAAGACACGGCCGTGTATGGAAGCATATACAAATTGACGCTAAAATGGAAGCATATATATATATTTGTTTATTTCTCCAAGCACATGTTAACGCTAGAACATGTGCTTGGAGAAATAACATTCAATTTTATAATATCATGTAATCACTATTTTTATACACATTTCTGGAAATGTAAGAAAAGGACATGCTAGCTTGCAAGAAAGCAGGGCCAGGCACGATTCATTTATTTGGGTATCCTCGGCATTAAAAGGGCGTTTGACGCATTTCCACTTTTATCAACCGATAATCTAGATACTCAATAAAATAGATTACCACTTTATAAATTACCGGTAATATTATATTATAATGTTTGGTAAGTATTAGTAACATAAATTATAATTTAAATTATTAAATAGAAAATTACTAAAATACCCTCAACAAATATTGAACTTTAATCATATAATATTTTATATAAAGAAAATGGTTAAGTTAAAAACTTGAGTTTGGATAAAATATATGAAGTTTATAGTTCATAAAATAATTTAAAGAAATCGAAAAGATGTTAATAATAATATTTTTTAATAAAATATGAATATTTTAAAAATTCGGTTGAATGGATAAATTTATCAAAATGCATGTAATCCTACTGGTAATCTGGAAAGGCACCTCTAATGACTGCTATCTTGATTACCAGTAAGGTGATAATTTAGATTACCAGAGAAGTAAAAAATACCAGTAATGTGTTGCAACCAAACGCGGTAATGTGGTGGGTCCTGAGAATTTTAATTTAAATAACCTATAATCCAGATAGATTATCTCATACCAAACGGCCCCTAAGGGTTTTGAGACATCAAAAATTCCTAGCCGTATATTTATATTAGGATGGTCTGTAAACCTACACAACCTTCAGATAGATTTGATGGATATATATTATTTATGTTCTGTTATATTCTTGCATGATGAATAACTAAAATGTTCAGATTTTAGTCGACATTCGACAGAACTCGTACATTTGTTCTACATATTGCTATGTTTAGTCGCACATACTTCAGAAATCCTCTTTTAAAGGACATCTTTGCACTTCTTAAAATTTGGAGAAACCAAATTTTAGAAAAGAAACAAGAGGGGAAAAAAATTAAAATCATTGATGCTGCACCAAATTTTCCTTGGCGTTCTTTTCATATGATCACTACAGTTTAACAAATCTCCGACGAAGCAATTATACAATGATAAACAAGAAACATTTTCTACAACTACACCTTTCGGTCTTCAAAGTTTAAAAGAACATAATTGTCGTATCGATGGTAGTAAAATCCACAGGGTCTGAGGAGAACACCCATGATTTCCCACCGTGATACCTTGGTAGTATTCATTCACCGGTCAATGAGGAACAAGCTTGTTTAACTCCAAAATCCAAGTACCAAATCCCAGATGGGAATATAATGAGAAAAAGAAAAAGTCCCATCCCACATCGGCACTTTCGTACTTGCAAGTTTAAACTTGAATGGAACAGGAAACTCAGAGAACCATCTCTTTTCCACGATGCTGTTGAGTCAACTTTTAATCTGGTAATACTGCATAATCCAACCCAATGGCAACTTGCATGGAGTTCCTTAATGATCATCTTGGTAATCTGGGTTCTCTTTCAGAATAACAAAACCCTCGAGCACTGGCGTAAGCGGTATATATCTGCATAAAAAGTCATGTTTAACAAATTTAACTAAAAACCACAAGGGACAACAGAAGGCAAACTAAAAAAGATGTAAATTTGCCCTTACTTCTCCGTAGCCAACTCTGCTCGTTCACCAGCTGCTAATAAAACAGGGGTAGAATGTGTCTGAAATCCAGTGATTGTCTTTGGTCGACCAGCCTGGCCGACAACATCAACAGCCTGACCAACTCGGACAGGCACAGATAAGGGTTTCAAATTATCATCCACAGTCAACAACATTCTTGGCTGTATAAGCAAAAGAAAGTCAATGAGCAAATTAATGCAAACTACAGATACACAAGACAAGTATCAAACACTGTCCATACCTGCATAGCTAGAACAAGTGTGTACAACATGTAGTGATACTTTCCAAGAATGATAGACTTCATGTCCAAGCAAGCATGCAACACTGTAACTAATCCAGCAAGTGCCATCCTGCAGAAGGAAATATACATATTGTGAAAATCACAAAACGAACAAAATAGTACCATGAAGGGAAGCAAAGCTGCTTACGGCGACAAAAGAAACCGGTCAGAATGATAAGGAGAGAGAGTAAGCAATCCCTTTCCCATGTGCACAAGACCTTGAGCAATCCTCACCTGCACATATAATACATTCAGAAAATGTACTGGTGGCTATTCTCCTATCATAAGAAAAGGATATGATAAATTACACAAAAGAGGTGTCCAGCTTCTTTGTAGTAATAACTTGAGAGATTGCGAAGCATGCCAGCTATTCGAGCATTATTGGTGCCAGCACCTATCAAACCCAAAGAGATAATGGCTGCCTGCACATCAAAAGTTAGACACCATTACACTGAACAAAGAGAATAGTAAACAGACCAAGAGCAATTTGCACGGACCATAGATACATCTCCATCGGTATCATGACTCAACCTGCTGAGTGTGTCCATCACATTGACCTAATAAAAAATGAGATAGTAAGAAGTCAAATCCCATATACGGGCCAAGAAATCATGAACATTAGCTTTTGACTAAAAGGATTTTAAATGTGTTATCAACATTCTTTGAGGATTCCATTCAATGTAGGAGTAGCTAAGTAAATAACATAACTATATTTTCTAATAATTTGGGTCTAATATATCATTTCAGAATACATCAATCTGTAATTTTGTACTGCCCTTTTTGACCTTACAACATAGAATGATAAGATTGCCTTACCTTTGGGTTTGAGATACATAGAACTCCAAGTGCCAAAGGCACTGCTCGTCTAATATTTTGTTCTCCATATTGCAGAAGATGCTCTAATGATCGAATAGACATCTCAAGACCCAATTCTTCAGCCATTGCAATGAGCGCGATTCCAAGAACAGCAGGACCTTGGTGATTTTCTCCCTTATCAAGATGCTGAGCACAGTAACCGAGGAGCTCTTGTACCTGAAAGTACACTTAACAGTCAATACAAATAGATGAACACTGGAAAGTGTGCTCAGGTGTCGGTTGTACCTTAAGCACGTTTCCGGTTCCAGCATACGCCAAGGATACAAGTGTGACCTCAGCATATTTTCTGATTTTTTCATTTAGAGTCTTTGTAACCTCTAGAGTTGCCTCAGTATTGTCCTGTAAGATGTTACAAAAGTCAGAAAATGAACTCGACAGATAAAAAATCTGTGTACTAGTTATTTTCATCACATTAATCAATTATATAAAAGACTTAGTATTGTCCTGTAAGATGTTACAAAAGTCAGAAAGGGAACTCGACAGATACAGAAAAAAAAGTGTACTAGTTATTTTCATCACATTAACCAATTATATAAAAGATTTTGACAAAAATAGTGAAGAAAGGCATGCTAATAAGAATGAGTTTGTGAATATAGGCAACCAAATCCAATCTCCGTTCAAATACTTGTTTCAATCTTCTGTCAGGACAAACTCATTGGATGTAGTGCATCAAATACTTTCTAAACAGTGCCAGACCCCTGGTTGGAACATTCCAACCAAATGAAGAAAAAGATGTGTAAGTATAGCACTTTGAGTATGGTTTTTATTATCCAAATCAGTGCCAGGTATATTTCTGACATTTATTAAGATTAGTGATTTAGACCAAACATAGTTTCTTATTGTAATTTCTTAAACAAAATATTGCTGCTGATGATCATCCAGGAGTTGATTGCATGGAGTGTTCGTTCAAGCAATAAATACTAATTCGACTGCTCTGACGCTAATATGAATAGTAAGTTAAGGACTTCAGAAAGCAACCCAAACAAAAGCTAAAAAATAGTTAACCTTCAGAAAGAAAATCCATGATGAAGCAAGTTTTAAAGGGATACTTAAGTAATAAATGTAAAGAGGAAATATGTTACCTGTCTTGTGTTTGAAATAAGATTTAAAACTTAAACCAAACGGCCCATACTATGCCGATTGCAATAAAGATAAAGTACAAAACATAATCGGAAGTCATTTGTTTCATGCAGTATAGACCTCATATATACAGCTAAGTTCAAGTTAGGATGAACTAGTAAATGACGGGGAACATGAATAAAAAGTACCCTGTTTCGGTAAGAATACCAAACGAAGTATTACTTAAAACTTTGATGCTAAGTGCAGCAAGATATGAAAGTTGGAACTAACTGATCATGCAGAAACTCCCAAGAATACAAGTATCAACCATGAGTCATCAATACATACAAGTATGATGATTTTATTTATTACCTGCTTCCCAAGGTATAAGAGGCCAAGAGCTACTGGAAGCAGACGAGTGAGGGGTTCACCAAGTTCTGTGTCTGTACGTTCCATCAAGGCAAAAATGATAGATTGTGCAATCTCTTCATTACATGATCCGACGAACACTAATCCCAAAGAGATAGCAGAGAACACGAGGACTTCGAGTGGTGTGTTCCCCTCTTGCATTAGTAGTGACAAACGAGCTTTAAGCTGGTATTGAAGAATTTATGTGAACATATAACTTTGCGCAAGCAATGATAGGATAAGAAATGCTAAGAAGCTCTGTGGCTCTTACCTCATCCTTTTGTGAGCCAGCATATGCAATTCCGAGGCCCAATATTGCACCAATGCGGATGACAGTATCTTCTTTGTTGATGAAGTCGATTAGAAGAGCCAATGCCTAAAGAATCATGGATTTGTAAGTACATCTGACAAACTAACAAAAAATAACAGAAGATGAAAGTTTCCTCTATAACTCAGTTCATGGGAACAGTAGAACTCACGGGGTCACAGTCATTTTTCACACCACAGTTAATGATGCCAACACCCAGGAGAGCTCCAGCAACAACATGATTATCATTGCTATGCAGGTACTTGTCAATATGTGTAAGTCCGGAGTCAACATCCCATGAAAAAATCATACCCTAAAATAATTTAAAGACATTAATTTACTAATAACTGATGCAAACAAATATGACAGGCTCAAACCAGATAATCAAGATAATAAAATTTACCAAGCTTGCTGCTGCACTGGCCTTTCCGTGTTCCTTGTTTTTGAAAAGCCAATTACCTGATGATACATTGGGAGACTCTGAAGGCACAGTCATCAACTTGTCCTGTAAATAAAAAAGGGAAAATCTTGCACTTCATAAAAAATGGATATAATAGTAGTGAGATTCTTTGCAAACAATGTTTGTATATACCACTCCAAAGCCTGCATTGACAAATGCATTGACAAAAGTAGCAGCCAGATTCTGTCTCGCTGAATCCAAACTAGAACTTGCACTTGCTCGGCCATCAATTAAATGAACCTAAATCCACAGAGCCATGTTATCAACAGACTGAGAGAATAATACAGAACATCCTTAAAAAAATATATAGAATATGTAATAATCAGTGAATTTTAAAATGGCACTCTCCAATATACTAGGATATACATAGTATGCAACTTCTTATCCAAAAACTATATAATATAATGAAGAAAGGCATTGCAAGGGAAATAGAAACACTGGCCTTTGCACTGAAATGAGAGCATATAAGATGCCGTAGACAAGTACAAGAAGTGTGCCAGAAAACAAGCTTCGTGTTACACTATGAGAGACATAAGTTCCAAGAAACACTGCAAGAATCAGCACCTTATAGATGTCCTCTGGAGACTTTGGTTCCATAACTTCTATATCACGTGCAAGTGTGAGATATCCTTCACTCAACTTTGTGTTGTTAACTATCTCTTGCAAAACCTCCCTGTCATCATCATCTGCAACCATATCTTCGTCAAGCTCAAAAGTCAATCCCTGGCAAAAGAAAAATGACCAGAATGATCAACCAATAGCATAATAAAAAAATATAGTAAGAAATATGCAAAGAATGAGGTTCAGAAAGCTGTCATGTTGAAGCGGATATGAAACAAAGAAATCTAGAGAAAGAAAAGAAATTTTATTTGATTGTGTATCTACAAATAATTCATAATTCTTTTAGCAGAGGAGCTTTTGTTATACAAGAGAAGATTTACATAATGACGTAGACATAACTAACATAAAGGAATTGTATTTTAGTACAGTGTATCACAAATAATTTATAACTCCTTTTAGCAGAGGAGCTTTTGTTATTCAAGAGAAGATCCACATAATGACATAGACATAACTTACATGACGAGCTATGATATAAGAAAATTGCTTCTTTAGCAACAGATCATCAGTAGAAGTGTACACCTGCTTGACATACTGTCACAAAATGGAACTTCATTAGACTATTTGGATGCTAACTGGGTGTATGCTCATCATGTTAGTAAAAAAAACCAGAATAAGTTGGATGACATTTTTGGGATTTAGAGTTACCTGTGTATTGTCAAGAAAGAGAGCAATACGCAGCGCACTTGCATAGTCTTCAAACTTCATGTAAATTGTGAAAGCTATATCCAGCGCCAACAAATTATCTGGGTTAGGGAGATAGCTGCAGATGTGACAAATGAGTTATTCTTGCAATACAGAATCACAGAAGCTTGTAGCTTATATTTTAGTGCAAGGACTACTCTAAGAAAATAATATATCTGTAGTAAAAGAATTCGTATATAACATAAGACATCTCAGAGATACATAGAAAGGCATGCGTAAGATAGCTCCAAGTCCCACTCGGGAAAAAAAAATTTTCAAGTGCTAAAAAAGGTCACGAGCCTCTATTAAGATGCACTGGACAGTCGGATCATAATTTCTACTTCTGGAAGTCTGCTTACCATGAAGAACTAGTAAGATACAGGCATGCTCTCTTGTAGTTTGTAGCATCAACATGCTCAACAAGAAGATCAAGATCTTCAACCTAGAGAATGAAATAAGTGAAGTTCACTTTTACAGTAAAGTTAAAAGAAAAACATTATAGGAGCAGGAAAATGTTGTACCTCCATAAGAAGATCCACTGCTTCGGGTTCAGCATTATGCTGCAGCAATAATTGAAGAATAAGGTATAACTCACCAAGAAACAAGAAAACCATAAAGAAAATGAAGAGAAACAAATCAAATAAAAAAAAGCAAAGGAAATGACCAAGCCACCAAAATGGGTAAAGCAAACAAATGAACTGGTTGTGTAAGCACTATGTACCTTCATGTGAAATGCAACAATTTGCTGCACAAGTTCCATTAGAGAGTCTATAGGCATGTCATCATACTGCATCAGAAAAGACAAATTCATCAGCCTCACAATTGAGCGGTCTGTCATAAATAAAGGCAATAAAAAAGGATATCAAACAAAATTACAAAGTAAAACTAAATCTTCTTGGTTTTAATGCATCCTAACTAGTCAAATGCAACATTGTAAAAACTTTTACAATGAGTTTATAACCATCCGAAGAAGAAAACAAACAGCATAAAATTTAGTTCAATAGTGATCTAATAAAGAACTTCAACTGAAATCATTGATTTTCCGCATCAAGAATAAGGATTTTCACTTGTCCGATCTTCATATTTCAAACAAGTAACAGAAACAAGTGATTTCTACATCTAAATTCACCTTTGCAGTTAAATGCAAGTTTGCTTACTGCTGCCAAAAGAGCAAAAATAAACTGCCAATCTCCACTTTCCCGTTCTAAAATTCTACAAAGGAATTTGTACTTTCTCGTTTCTGGAAATTATCGGCAGTTAACTGTTTAAAACTTTAAACATCCAGCAACAATGTAATCGAAAAATAAGTTCCTGGCATGAAGATGAGAAATTTAGAAATGATACCAACCTGACGTTTTGCAAACTCCTGTGCAATTTCACCAGCCAGGTTCCTGGCGGACCAGAAAAAAATATTGGAAGTTAGCCACAGGAAAAAAATATATTAATAAGCACAATATCCTCTATAAACAATGGGCCAAGACATTTAAATAGGATCACGTGTTGCTAACTTGAAAATAAGATAAGAGTAAACTTTTAACCACACAGTCCACACACAATATCAAGCAGAAAATGCATCAAATTCATACATGAGAAATGCTAAGCCTTTGTCAAGTAGAATGCAATAAGATGCATGTATTTACACAAACCATAAATGCAAAAAAAAAGGAACCAACATATAGAATTGCACAAGAGAACTAAATCTGCATCCTCATCAAGAAAAAAGGTACTTGTTTCATTTTGTGGTATTTTTCAAGAGGTAAAAGGAGGCTATTAACTAGTCATGTATATGCATATATGAGAAGTGTAAAGATGTACACATATATTATTGGGCATGTTATTGTTGACTAAAAATAGAAAGATTTGAAGGGTAAAATAGAAAGAACAATTACTTGAATTCGTATAAGACAATAATATTATTAAGATAACCAAATAGAAAACAAAAATAAAGTGATCCTCACAATGTAAATCAACCTACAAGATAAAGAAAATAAATAGAATAGAAAAATTCACTGTTGTATCATGTACCTTACATATTCGTGACCCCAGGAACCAATATCACCTTCAGAACCTAGCAATCGATACTTCAGACTCTCCTGAAAGAAAAGAGAAGATACTTACCAGTTAACACAGGAAGTCTAAGACAATCCATCAAGAGATTTCCACACAAGATTGATCAACGAGGAAGCATTTATAATAAAGAGATATTTCAGAAACAAGGAAAACAAACACTTCAACACATTAATGTTCAATGCTTATTCAAGTAACATTTCTTACATCTCCAGCTAAAATCAAAAGTATTATCATCTTAATGTTCTTTTTCCAAAAACTATCATCTTAATGTTGCTAAAACATGTTTACAGTTAAATATCAATTATACTGGACAACACCACAATCAAAGACAAAATGATTTTTTACTACATAAAAGAACCCTTTACAAGAAGTTACATCAGTGGCACGCAGAGCCAAACAAAAGTATTTAACAATTATATTGACTAGCCGCAAAATGTTAGAAGAAGTGGAAAACACACTAGGCTTCTTCGCAATTTACATGGATATAAGCAGGGAGTTTTCTACCATGAACTAAAGATAAGCAATTTGCTATAGCTCAACAAGTAAAGGCACATACCCTCTCTCCATCGGCAGACATAGTCAATGCCAACACAGAAAGTATGTCAGCTAGGTATTTCTGCAATAAAAGTACATATGAGCTTTTTATCAAGTTACAAGAAACACATAAAACTGTGGAAATCCACAAATAAGTACCTTCAGTTCAGAATCTGACATTGTCTCAAAATATGCTTTCAGTGTGCCATAATGAGGCCGGAGAAACTTTAAAGGCTTCGGAACAGATGTCATTGAGCTCGTCGCAGTCCGAATTTCCTGCCTATTTCATGAATTAACATAACAATATCATAACCCCAAAAGTATGTTAGGCTGCCTAATTTCATCATCGTCGACCGCACTAAATTTAGCAACCACAACAACACATTGAAGGCGTATCGGTTTTTAAATCAACTCCCGCAACAGGGTACCGGAGAACAGCAATATAAAGAATAAAAGAAACCTCATGCTTTCCAAGGCGAGCTTCTGAACGCCGGGATTCTCATCCTGAACACGCTCGACGTAAAGCTCAAGCTGCTGCTTCAGCGCCAAATCCTCATCAGACTGCACCCAACAAATCCAGAACTCATGATCCACTAAAATCAATGGAATCCGGAGCAGAAAACACGGAAACGAAGAACTCAAGTTTACCAGATCTTCATCCTTGTCGTCCTTCTTCTTCTTGGGATCCTTCGAAGCGGAAGGAGGAGGCGCAGCGGCGCCACTAGAGCTCGGTCCGGCGACCATGACGAGAAGCCGGAGAGATCGAGAGGAGATCGCAAAGAGAGCAGAACAAAACCCTAACAGAGAGCTGTGGAATGGAGAAGACGAAAAAAAGTGTTCGATCTCTGGGCGTCCACTTTATAGTGCGCGTCTTCTTCTTCCTGCAAACCGTTCGGAATGCTACCGGGCCGGACTCGTTCCTTGTTCAGGCCCGACCCATAATAAAACCGTTGTATTATGAATTCATAATCATTCGTAGATTTACTGCTAAAATACGAGTTAACGATCATATTAAGAGACCGATGATATTTTAAAGTTTTGAAAGAATAGAGATTGTCGAAAAAAATTACACAGTTTTTAATTAAAAAAAAACTACAATATATGGAAAATGAATATCAATTTTAATTCAAGAAAAAATATTACAATATATGGAAAATATATGTCTTACTTCACCTGTAATGTTTGAAAATAAAGGTGAGAAAGACATACTCATTGGACCTCAAAATAGTACAACCAAGAGATAAAACACTCACTTATCAGTCCTCTCCTTGTTTAATCTGTCTCACAGAAATATAAAAGGAGTGCCATTGTCTAAAGGTTTTTCAACTCACAATTGCGAGAGTAAAGAAGAACTTGAGGATCTCAAGTTGAAATCCGTTGGAAATAAGGAAGAAGGATAACAACATCAACAGCAAAAAACAAGGGAAAAGATGATAGAAGGCAACTTGATAGAAAATGGAAAACTATAAAAAGATATGTAAGGGGATAACATATCTTTCTTATCTAACTGCTATAAAGTAGATAAAAAATTATAATAACCGTTAATATTAAGCATACGAGATTATGAAATTAAAAAAAAATATTGTTTAATCAAGACTAGCAACATATGATGATTATGTTCATATTTCATAATCTTTGTTTCGATTAGATTTTTAAGATGTTAGAGTTATTCAAAAATTATTTATAATATATCAAAACATAGATATTGAACTCTAATTTTCACTGCAACTGATTTTACCTCAGTCTGAGTTATATTATGAAAGTTATGATCAAAATACCGAGACACTATCAATTTGTCTCAAACTATATGAAAATCGCTTTGTAAAATACATAGTAAATTGGAAAAGAATGATTACAGATTGATATTTAAGGTGAAATACATGCTTGATTTTAGTTTTAAATGGAGTTTTCATATGATTTGAAATTATAAATTGATAGTATGGTTATCGTATTGAAAGATTTATTGGATTGAGCATATTATGTACTGAAATTACAAATTAATTGATGTATTGAATAGTGTCAATGACTTAGAAGAACTCTAGGTACACAATGTTTATCTTTCTGAGTTCCGTGAGAGTCGGTCTACCGACCTAGGGTGGGTTCGACCGACTTAATGGCAAGTCCGGTCGACTTGGGGGTAGGTTCGACCAACCTGATCCAAGATTCGATAAGTATCGTTATTCTTTTAAATTAGTCCATTGATTGATAATCTAGATCACATATTGCATGTTCAGTCGTAATATGTTAAAATGATAATATTTTGATTGATTGAAATTGAAATTGGAGCATCGAATTGGACGCTTGTCGAATTGGAGGACTCGTCCTCATATTGTTATTGATCCAGACGTGTGGTGATGGATCTCTGCAAAGGGGTACACTCCTAGCAAGTGTGTCCCGTAGTTTAGTTAACTATATATGGTGTTCGGTTACCACAATCTCTAGTTATTGTAGCCGGCTCACTAAAATCAATTAAATTGAACATAAGATTGTCATATGATGATTGACGAATAAATTATTTAAGAAACTTTATTGATATCGATATTGATGGATCATGAATTTTTATTGTATTAAAATGAGCATTGCTCATATTAATATGAGAATTATTTCATATGAGGACAGATTAAGGAAGTCACAAGATGGACTTCCGGTTTTTAAATGACAATAAACAAGATAAAGTCTCGTATGAACATATTGTTATTGATATTAAATATTAGGAATGCTAATGTATCGAGTGTTCACTAATCATTGTTATTGATATGAATTTGGTTAAAGTCAAATATATAATGACTTCATTGTTATTTTTACATTGATGCATAATGATTATGCTATATATGTCACGTTTTCCCATTATTATTGATGCATATAGTGTATGTTATGCTAATAATTGAATTAGGATGTTTCATCACATCATATGTAAATCACTAAGTGTCAAAGAACCATAAAGGATGATAATGTATCATTCATATTATTATGACTTATATACTGGGTGCAGGTTTATGGGATGAATTTCCTATACACATATCCTGCAGATGATTGATTGTATCAAGAATTGAAAACGATGATCGAGCTTATGACGGATTGGCCTCGCACATGAGAAATGTTAAATACACGTCCTTTAAGTAATGTTATATTATTCCTAATGTAGGTTAAAAATGAAGAAATGTTATATCGATATGGCATCCCGAGAAGCATTGAGTCGCTTGTCGAATATTAATTTGGTTGTGTGCGAGGTGTCGTTCTCGGAGCGTTACATCATCTACGACCTATACAATTAATTATTTATTTACTTTATCATGTTTAATTTGAAAGTATTATGACAATTAATCTAATAAAACATTTAGTTAGATATGGGTTGTTATTGTGTAATGATAAAAAAATATCTATCACATTATATAAATTATTATCTCATACTCAATAAGATCGATTTACATTTATCCATCAATTCAATCATTAAATTTATCAAATATCTTTTATTCAATAATCAAATATCTATATTCTATATATATAAAAAGTTAAACAATATTATCCAAGTGTTCGCATTCATATTCTTATGCCACGTGTCGCGTTCACAATATCTTATGCCACGTGTCATGTCCATAATTATTTAAAATAAAAATTAAATTAATTTAAATAATAGTTAAACAATAATTATTGAAAAGATTATTGGTAAATATTTTTTAGTTATGAATATAGATAAAATTTTATCTTATATTTTTTCAATCTCATACCGCATAACACCTAATCCAAGTAACTAATTATTTATAGAAAAAGTAAGAGTACAAAAGAGAATAAGAAAATAAAAATTATATATAAAGAGTCTTAATTTAAGTAACTTAAGAATCACATTGCTCCTAATTCAAATGACACACACACACATATATTTAAATATTTAAATATATAGAAAGAATAAAATCATATGCCATATGTCATCCTCTTTTTTTTTGAAATATTTTTATTTATAATTTATAAATAATAAAGTCTAATAACAATACACGTACAAGCACACATGAAAAGTACCCGTGCAAATTAAAACTTACCTAAATTCTAATTTTAACAATTTAATATATATATAAAAGCTAAACAGTACTATGTTAAATATCACATCCATAATGTCTTATGTTATATGTCACGTCCATAATGTCATATATCATGTGTCACGTTCATAATCTTTTGAATATAAAATAAAAAAACAATATTTTTTATTAATAAAATTATTAAAAAGATTTTTGGTAATTTTTTTAATAAGTAAAGAGAATAAGTAAATGAAAAATTATTTTTTAAAAAAATCCTAATTTAAGTAACTTAAGAATCACATCATATCTAATTCAAATGACTAATATATAT
>LTAE01002314.1:0-38681 GCA_001647135.1 Pontederia paniculata | reverse complement strand
TATATATATATATATATATAATCTTAAGGTTGATCCTCGTAATTATATACCTTGATCTATAGCCGAACTATCTTTTTCCTTGCCCTAAATCCTTCCTCTCACTCCTCCTCCAAATATATACTAATTATTGCATTGTATTCAAATGCTATTTGAACTTATATTTTCATCTCAAGGATTTAGAGCCTTTATGGTGTTTTCTTAGGATACAAGTATTTCTAAGAACTTTGGTTTTTTTTTCAACTTAAATATATTATCGATATCTTTTACTGAATGCAAGATGATTGGTTCTAAAGCTATCACATTTCCTATAGGACAAATACATAAATTAACATTTCATGTAAGTGATTCTCTTCATGATCTAGAGTGTTATCAACATTCAATTGGTAGACTAATCTACCTTACAATTACTCGATCAGAACATAGCTTTTTTTGTCCATACATTGTCTCAATTCATGAATGATCCTAAACATTGCCATCGTGATGTCGCAGTTCGTGTCTTGTGGTATCTTAAGACTTCTCCCGGTGCTGGTGTTTTTCTATATCCTACTTCACACTATAATTAATTGGTTACAACGATTCTGATTAGGCATCTTCACCTATTACTAGAAGATCAACTACTGATTATTTTTATAACATTTGATGGCAATCCCATTTCTTGGAAATCGAAGAAACAATATACAGTATCTCATTCCTCGGCAAAAGTTGAATATCATGCATTGGTCGTTGGCCTGTTGCTACTAGTGAGCTTTTGTGGCTTAAAGATCTTTTAGCTTCTCTTATGAACATGATTTGTCAATGCATCTATTTTGGAACAATCGATTTGTGCTTCACATTGTTGTTAATCCAATTTTTCATAAAAAAATAAAATACATCGAGATTGATTGTCATTTTATTCGTCATCACATTCGATCAAATGCCATTGATGTGTTTTACTTGCCTTCACATTTATATCTTGCAGATCTTTTCACAAAATCTATAGGTCACGATAGCTTTCAACATTTTTATCACAAAGTTATATATTCATAATCCGATTGTTCCAGCTTGAGGGGAAGTTTTTTATTGTATTATCATTCAAAATCTTTGAGGGTATAATATCACAACAAAAGATTAGTTGTAACTGCTTATATGTAATAAATTGAGTCTGCAGTAAAATTTTTGATCTACACATCTCAACAACATATTCATATTTTAACTTATTAGATTTATTTTTCTAATATAAATATATAAATTGGGGCACAGTATATATTCAGATTGTTTTTTGCTCACCAAGTTATTTTATCATTTTTTTAATTATTTCATATTCTTTTCTACTAAAGAGGAGTTTAAAGTTTGAACTCATATATGTGTACACAGTACATCTTCTGGTTACGTTCTTTCTTTATATGATTATTCATTTGTTTCCAAATTCAACTTTGATCACATTTGTTTCTTTATCTCTATTTGAAACTGAAATCAGCTACAGAGGTACAGGGCACTACTGGCTTTTTTTATTCTCTGAAAAATGCTGTTCAATTTGAACCGTTAGATTCGTATCCAATGACGTAGGCTTGCAATGCAGGATATAAATTCGACCTGAGACAAACAAGTACACTTTTTTTTTTTCAAATGTTTGGCAACTTGATCACAATTGTTCTTTTTAGCTGTGACTCTTCAGGTGCCATTGTCATGTCCTTTTACGAATGAACAGTGTAACTAAAAGGACGGACACATCAAATTTAATAACAAAGAAAAACAAGTCTAAAAAAATGTCAAACTTTACAGATTTTTCATCTGATTTAATGGCATAAATAAACTTTATGAAGGTTGGTCATTTCACATAATTGACCCAGTTTATTTCTCAATAAACAGAATTATTATTTCTTTTATAGAAAAAAAAACCCATGGAAGTATGATCCGTTGGTCACTTGGTCTGATTTTTTCCACCATCCTGATTTTAGATCAAACTGTATTGAAAAAATGTCACAAGGTTGAACTTCGAATACTTTATTTTATTTTTGAAAAGGGTTTGATGAATGTGTGTATCAAGTTGCTTTATTCTTTTAATTTTATTCTTTTCGATATTCTCAATTAGTAATTACTCAAAAAATTCTTGACTATGTAAAGAAGATTAAATAATCAATAATAAAGTGACGTTAATAAATTTTGCTATAACAATTTTATCCCTAAATATATTTTGGAAAAAGAGTACACTCTAGAAGTAATTAGGAGTGAGAATGAGTCGGGTCGGATCGGATTTGAGGTAAAATTTGACTCGACTTAAAAATAATAATATTAGGTGGGGTTGGATCGAATTAAGACAAAAAAAAATTAAAATCCGACCCAATCAACCCGGAAAGTTTCGGGTTGAGTTAAATCGGGTCATTGGTTGAATCATTAAATTTTTGGACATCAATTTTTTTATATATCTTATGAATAAAAATATTATAAAATAAAATAAATTAAAATAAATAAAACATATAATAAAAAAATCTTAAAACTATTAAAATATAAGTAATCTTAGTATTAATTAATATTTTTATTATATTAATATTATAATTTTAGATCATTAGGGTCGAGTTTTTAATTATCGGATAATTAATCGGGTCGAGTCGGGCTTGACCCGATTTAATGTAGTGATCCGACCCAACCAATCCAAAAGTAATCGGGTCGAGTCGGGTTGATCGGATTGATCGGGTCGAGCCAAATCTATGCTCACCCATAGGAGTAAACAATTTTATCCATAATGATATTTGTTCCCAGCTAAAAAAAGCTAAAATCTTGCATAATGAAAATAAATTGAGCTAACCTAACATTAAAAATGGAAAAAAAATAAGCACAATAGAGTTTGGTTTTTATATGCACCTCCATATAAAATAAATGTTATGAGATGAGCTTTTCGGCTTTTCACATTCCTTTTAAATTTATTATATATAATAAATCTGTCAAATGGATCCTAATTTATATTTTTTATGCATAATAACTATAATTATATTAATAAACAAATTTTTGGATATAAACTTAATTCAGTATATTTTGTTGAATCTGGATGCTTTAAAATATTGACACTTTTTTTATGTATGATATCTTACATTTTATCCAAACTCGGCAAAGTTTCTAGGAATCCAATTAACAAGTGCTGCTTATCATTTAATAACATAAAAGAATGAATAAAAGAATAGTTCTGCAATAGTGTGATAGAGAACGAGTAATTTGGTCCCACATATAATGAATTAAAAAGCGCCATAAACAGTGGAGGAACTAGAAAAAAAATGAGTAAATTCCCTATTTATTATAACGGAAACGTTCTTTCACTATTAGTTATTTCATGTAATTTCCCTATAATAATTTTATAATCAAATTGAGTAGAAGATGCTCTATCCAACTTGAGGTTAATTTCAAAGAAAGAGGGTAAGTGAAAAAAGATGAATATAACGATGATAATAAGAAATTATAAAATTAAATATCTAATTAGTAAATATAAAAATGTGTAAAACCATTTGTTGAAAAATAAAATAGGTGAAATATGAAGATAGAATATATGTAATCCAAAAATTAGATATATTCTTATTTCATAGTGCATTTGAATTGAAGTGTAATATCACAAAAATAATTAATCATTCATAACTAATTATTAGTTGTTACATTAAAGAAAGTAACATATTAAGATAAAAAAAATAGAAAACAAGTAGTTAAAATATAGTGTGAAAAGATACAAAGAAATTGCCAAATCACCAATAATACTATATGAACAAATAGAATTTATAAAAATAATAATTAAAAAATATTCAGGAAAAAATGATAGAATGATATAAATTCATATAATTACATAAGGAATTTTATAAGAAAAAAAAATTAATACATTTATTTTATAGGTGATTTTTTTACTAGTTTCTTTTAGCTAATGAATAATAAAATCAAGTAAAAATAGTTAACAATCCATAATTATTAAGTATTACATTAAAGAAAATAACATATTAAGATAAATAGAAATCAGAAAATATAGTGTGAAAGATCTAAAGTAAATGACAAATCAGCAATAATATTAAGAACAAAGAGAACTTATAAAAGTAATAATTAAACCAAGATTATTGAGCAGAAAAATTGATAGAAGTATATAATTCATATAATTACATTAGGAATTTTATAAAAAAATTTAATACATTTATGTTGTAAGTCATATATTTTACTAGTTGGCTTTAGCTAATAATAAAATCAACTCAAATAGGTGGATTTAACTAGTGATTAATAAAATCAATTCAACAATCATGAAGGTGTGAAAAGAAAATAACATTCATAACTAATCATTAGTTGTTACATTAAAGAAAATAATATATTAAGATAAATCAATTAAATAATCATGAAGACGCCAAATTTCAAACTCTGTTCACATGGCTCAACAACCTGTCCACAAACCACTAGAGCACCAAAAAAGTTGTGATTAATACTCAAAAATACCCTAGCTCCGCCCTTGGCCATTGAAACTTCCACCTACTACAATATCAAAATTATGCGAATTCAATTATTAAAAATAATAATTTAAACGAAATTTGCTTTTCATATATATATATACACTTCAATAATAGATGAGTTCATGATGAAAAATAATCCACATCTCCTTTAAATTTCACTTAAATTTTCTTCATATATTATATTGGTTTCAATTTTGTTGTCATGTTGAAAGTTTAATTTTATTTTTTTTTGTAATTAGCGGGGAGTTTTTATTTGTCAAATAAGAATGTGGATTATACTTCTTTAATACTTTTTCCTTCATCTTCTTATGATCTAAAGTTACGAGTTAATTTATGATTGAAATCACTCGTGTGTGATCATGAAGGAAATCCAAAAGCAACTTGAGTGTTTGTTGAATGATCATGATTGCCTTTAGAGAAAAAGAAACTTATAAAATATCTACATATATAAATTTAAATGTCTACATATATGTGCATTTTACAAGCCCTTATATTTAATGTTTAGCTTTGTAACATTTTACTCTTGGGATTAATTTAGTGATCATGCCCATCCATTTAATAAGTTAACCAATAAATGTAATTATGAAGAATCATCATTAGATTAATTAGATATCAGTGATAAAATTTGGATATAGGTTTAGTATAAATAATAACTCACTGACCTCTAATTAATGTACTTGAGTTTTCACATTGTCTCCTTATGTGCTTGATATTAAAAGATATTTCTAAAAATATATGAGTTTTAAATAGTCTATACCCAAAAATACAACTACACATAACAATAAATGAGTTTTATTTTCACCTTAGAAGCTATTTTATTAGTTATAATTGCAATTGCTATCAAATGCAAAAAACTTATTTGGTTAATTGTAAAATTGACTTACAAACATTTACTACATAAAATATTGTGTTGAAAAGCCACCTAGCCCTTACATCAGAAAGTAAAACAAAATAAGAAGAAAAATAAAAGAAGAAAAAGACACAAAGAAAACAAAATAATAATTGAGCACAAAATATATTTACATAAAAATGTAAAAAATGATTAAAAAAGAAGTTCCTTTAAAATAGTATAATTAAAAAATTGAAATAGTTACTAGAGAAAAATAATGATGGAATATAAATTACGAACAATATAACATAAGATTCAGAGAGTTCGTTATGAGTCTTGGAAAGAATAAAAATGTTTTTATTTTTTATTTAATTATTCAAAATGTAATTATAATTTATTTCAAACAAAGGTTAACAAATAATAAATATAACATAGTCAATAGAAATATCACTAAAACAAAATTTTAAAATATATAATGGTGAAATATGATATTTATAAAAAAAATACATTAATGTAAAAATTTTAGAATAATATCAAATATAAAAAAAGAAATTATTTTTATTAAAATAAATTAAATCTAAAATACAAATACTAATAATAAAATAATATTTAATAGTTTGCAACAATAGTATATACTCGTTCAAAAGCAATATCATATCTCATAATTTTAAACTACTAGATACAACTAATAAAAAAACAAAGAACTAACATTTTAGAATTTCACTTACATTATAAACAAAAAAAAAGAAAAATATAATAAAAGTAATAATAGAAGAAATCAAATTAATAAAAATAATTTCTCATGATAAATTAATTGACTTTTTACTAAGAAATTTATAACATTTATTTTAATACTTGGTACTAGAAATAATACCCAAAGGATTGACCCTTTTATAAGTTCCAATTGCACATATCCTAAATCAAAATTAATATTGTTATAGTAAATAAAATATATATTGATAGAAAAGTAAATATTTAGAAATGCTTATATTACTAAGAAATTTATAATATATAGTAAATATATTATTTGAAAATGTTCATATAATTAAATAATTATTTGTTTATTAATACATGATAACATTTTTTATCTTAATTAAATACTTAATTTTACGTTATTTATTTTTTAAAGTTCCATTCACATATATCCAAACTAAAAAAATAACTCCTCTTAACTCCAGTTATTTACATTCTAAATTTATAATTATCTTAAAATAAAGTACCTATTAGTTTTTTTTCACAAATAAAACTAATTAGAATATCTATAGAAAAAAATAAGATCTTTGATTTCTTTAAATCGTAGTCTTGAGATGCTAATAAAGACCTCACATGATATTAGTCTAAAATAACTCTTATGAAATTAGAAATATACTTTTACAATAAAAATATACATTTTGCTCACTATATAAAAAAAATTGTTGATCCCTGAAATCAATTAGAATGTCAACTAAGAAAATATTAATTATGTTTTATCATCTAATCATGCTATTAAAAAAAACTCACACGAGCATGTAAGTGGAAAGAATAAAAAGATAATTAAATTTGATCATAAAATTTAATGCACGTAAATGCAGAAGCAATATTTAATTTAAAACTACTGATAATTTTGATAATAAAATACATACATTTGTCAATGCTCATGTGGTCATAATTTAAAGTAAAATTTACTCATAACTTAGTTATATATATATAAATATATGTTAATATTACTTAGTAGTTAAAATGCTCAAGAATTTTGCTAAACTCTTAATCCTATTATAACTTATGAATTAATCATCTATTGATTTGGAATCCAAAAAACATATCCTACCTCACCACCTGTACCCCTTATAATCCATACAATATTCTGTCACTGTATCACACCTAAGCAACCTGCCAAATACCAATGATGTCTTTCTCTCTCCAACCTCTTTGTCTCAGCTCTCAAAAAGAGCCTGTCATGCTGTTCAAGACATGACCATTCCCCCAGCTCTTCCCACACCAATCCTCACTCTACTCTCATTCTCTCTCCAACCTTTCTTTATCTTTTGGACCTCTCTCAACCACTTCCCCCTTTATCTCCTTTATTTTCTCTCTCCTTTTTCACTTTCCCAACAGTAGAGTGCAAAATGATATAATTATTAACAATTAATAATAAAATTAAGAGAAAGAAGAATGATTAGAAGAGGTAAAATAGATAATTGATATTATTATTATTATTAGTAATTCATAAAATGATATTATTATTGGCAATTCATAAAAAAATTAAAAGAAAGAAAACTGATTGAAGGAGATGAAATAGATAAACGATATAATTAATATTGGTAATTCATAATGGAAATAAAGTAAGTAAAGAAAATAGATTAAAGGAGATGAAATCCATAAATGAGATAATTATTATTTGTAATTAATAATGGAAGTAAAAAAGGAAAGAAAAAGATTGGAGGAGATGTAATAAATAAATGATTTAATTATTACTAGTAATTAATAATGAGTAAAAGAAGGAAAAAAAGAGATTGGAGGAGATGAAATAAATAACTAAAATTATATATCGAAATAAGAAAAAGGAGAAGAAGAAAAAAAAATAGAGCGAGAGAGAGCGCAAGGGGGAAAGGAGAGGGAGCAATGATGGCGGCGACGGCGGCGACCAAGAGGGGCCGGCGGCGGAGGAAGCGGAACGCCCTCCCGCCACCGCCGCCGTCGCCCCCACCTGCGGTAGCGGAGCCCCGACGGACCCTGCGTCCTGGACCCTGCGTCCCCGGCGGCACCGCCCGCTCCTCCTCGGCGACTTCGCCAACTTCGACGACTACCTGGTCGACGACGAGGAGCTGGTGGAGGGACACGGCGGCTGCGGCGACGAGGAGCAGGAGAGGACGTGGCGGAAGCTCAAGCTCGTGCGCCGGGCGCCCCGCTCCCCGGTCGGAAGGAGGGGGGAGGAAGGCGCGACGGCGAGGGCCCGGCGATTTGGTTCTCCGCAGCCGACGGTCGGTGAGTTCGGGCATCGGAGGGAGGCACCGGTTCGTCCGGATGAGGCGTCATCGTCGTCGGCGGCTTCGTCCTCTTCGTATGCGGATGCGGAAGAGAATGAGGAGGAGGTGAAGCCGCCGAAAAAGAGGCGGTTCGATGGGTCGGACGACGCAAGAGGTTCCGATGAGGAGGTATGGAAGGATCCTTTTTCAATCTTCTGGTTTCTACTTTTCTTGGTCCCTCATCGTCTCGTCAACGAAGGGGCCATGTGCGAAGATGGGAAGCAAGATAGAAATCATCTTGCTCCCTAAGCAAGTAGCAATCTCTCGCACTCGATAATTCTCTTCAAAATATGTTCTTCTCTGTTGTTCTTCAGAAATTCGATTGTTTGGTGCAGGAGAGAAGGGAAAATGTGGTGCCAAGAAGAAAAGTTTCGATACCAGGTTTGATTCCGTGTGGTTGTTTTAGTGTCTTCCTTTGCTACCCGAGAAAAGCATCATCGTTGGCATTTAGGGTCTAATCATTTGTTGATCAGGACTATCGACTAGTTCCATGGCCGGGACACCTTTGCCAGAGAGGAAGCTTCTTGAGGCGATCCTGGACAAGCTTCAGAAGTGAGTAGCTGCTCGTTTCTGTTGCTTAATCGATTTTTTTTTCATTTCTTGCAGTAGATTGGATTTTTTTTCATGTTCTAATGCGTCCAATAATTCTGGATGATAGGAAGGACACTTATGGCGCCTTTGCACAGCCAGTGGATCCGGAAGAGGTTCGTCTGAAATACGCATTTAGTGAAGCACTTGTTTCTTGGTGCACATTATAATTTTCTGAAATTCTGGCAGCTTCCTGATTATCATGAGGTGATTGAGCATCCAATGGACTATGGGACTGTGAGGAAGAAGCTCGCCGGCAATGTCTACCATTCTCTTGAACAGTTTGAGGTGAGAATTACAGTTGAACTATTATGATTTTGGCAAAGGTTAAGTTTTTTTATTAGTGTAAGTTGCTTTACCAACACCCATTTCAGTGGAGAAAGAATCCCATCAAATTACTCGGAAAGTTATAGCTGTTGACTTGAATGCTATTTGTACCTCTCCTTTCCTCACTCATCCAATGCATCAGAGGGACACTTCCATTTCAAATTTATGTTTCCATGTACGCTAGCATTATGAACATTTTCAAAAATCTTCAAGGGATGAGGATCAGTTGCTCATGAAAACATTCTATTATATCTCTGCATCCTAGTCATTAATCCTGGAACTTCTTTTCTGATCTGTCTCCCAAGGAGCTTTTACTATTCCTTCAAATGCATGACCATTTTTCCTTGCTGTTTTGATAAGGATCTGTAATGCTTATGAAATTGTCTTTAATATGTGTCCTTTGCAGGTATATCTGGCATATTTGGAGTCAATTTTTGCCATTAATATTCCAATGATGTACTAATTTTATGTTAACACCTGTAAATGCTACAACACCTTGTTGTTGATACTGTGCTTATGTTCATGCTGGCAATTTTCTTTCGTATTGAATTGATAATACAGATACCTTCTCGTGTTAATCTTTAAATGAAATGTCAAAGAGCTAGAGAAATCAAAGTGAAGAATAAGAAAGGATCTATTTCATGAAATGCTAGCTGTTGACGCTTCATAAGAGAGTTTTTATAGTAAGCAGGCATAATCTTCTTTTATTTTTTTTACCAAAATGTGAAGAACGATAGCCACTATTACTCCCCTTTCTGCATAGTTGAGGCAAAGAACTTTCCTTCTGCTATTTATTTTACTAAGTAGATTATATGCTTTATGGACAAATGATTCTGCTTGTCTTTATCTAGATGGTATCTAGGCCTCAGTTCTACTGCCACTTGTGTAAAGACACTCTTATTAGTAACAGTTTAGAACACTATGTTGTTCTCATTCAGTGCTCAACAATCCCTTACACTTGGATCCATTTTCTCATTTGCATTCTCAACCTACTTTAAGCTTAATCTTCTACTAACTCATCGTTTATCAGTTTTACATGAGGGTTGATCTTCAGCATCATATTTAACTGGATGTTATGTTAAGATGTACACCCACAACTCGGACTGTCTGCCAAATGTGGTAATGGAGTTACAGCACCATATTGATTGAGCCTTCAATGGAGACCATACATAAGTTTCTATGTTAGCACTATGCTGGCTGCTTAGATGATACGTAACAATAGAAATAGAAAATCATAATCTCATTGATACATTGTTTCAAGAAAAGTCTCATTGATGCGACTGTTTTCTTTCATTAAGAAGTTGAACAGTTATACATTGAGTATTCCCTCATAAGAAGTTGAACAGTCATACTTTGTGCTCAAGTGATTCGCATTGTACTTATCTTGATGGTATCATGGCCTGTTTATCTGTTCTACACATGATGAGGTACTCATATACAACTCATGCTGAGTCAGATAGGTCTCCATGATGCTCCTAATTTATCCTCACTTGGGTATATTTGAGGGCTAGTATTCATCATTGTAATAAAATAATTTATTAAGATGCACAATCCTTCAAAACGCTATGTCCTAGGTTGCACTGCTAGAAGGGGCTTGTCATCCAATATATGTATTATATATAATATATATATTTATATAATAATTGAGGGGGTAAAAGGATGACTAGGAAAGATGTCCATATGCGATAAAAAGAGTAAAGATGCAGAGGCGGGGACTCCAATGCACAGGTACATTAGTCAAGCCAGAGTACCAGTTCCATGTAAACTGGGTATGTATGAAGAGGATTCACGAGGAAGAAAGGAGATGAGGAATGAAACCTTATGCTCTCATATATTTAGCTTTTTTTTAGAAGAAAAAATAAACTGTATGCTCTTGGATATTTATAATTATAGTGTCTTAACCAAGGTTGTCAAAATCGCGTGTCAGACCATAGAATCGTACAATTCTATGAACTTACCTCATGATTTCGTGCTGGAATGGCATTGAAATCGTTTTGAGCCAGAACACGATAGAATCACGTGCTGGCTCGTAGGATTGGTGGGGATGGGTTTCCTTTGATTCAAATATTTTCTTTCTTCTGCCATCACCATTGCCGCCGTCATGGTCGTCGCCGCTATCATGCTAGTCGCCGCTATCATGCTAGTCGCTGCTGTCATGGTCATCGTCATTCTAGATGCCAGTGATGCTCTTCATCTTTATCATTTGGAGAAATGGGAATGAGGAAACTTATCATGTATGGAGAAATGAGGACAGAGCCTTCTAGATGCCAGTGATGCTCTTCATCTTTATCGTGACGAAGTGTTTGCGAACGTCTGTTGTTCTTTTCTCCGACCTTGAGTCACCATTTGTGGCTATTTTCTCATCATTTGAGCCTCCTACATTTTAGGAGATAACCAAACCCTACATGTCTTGGACTTTAGAAACCCTAACTACCTTCTCACCTCACTCTCCCAAGCTAGCATGTGACTTCCAAAAAAGTGGCAACTGGGTCTGTTTGATAAAATGACCTCAATAGGCTTTGCTGTATTTGGCCCATCTAACAATACCACTAAGCTTAATGTTCAAATTATTAGCACTATATGCTGACCTATTCATTTTTTCTGGTTGTTCTATTAATTAATGATTATGATTACCTTATTTTAGCCTTTCTAGGACATTGTAATTCGATACAAACCACACACACACATATATGAAATGTTTTTTTATATATATTTATATATATATATATATATATNCTAGATCGTTGCTGCTTTGATACCATTGATAGAGGCTGAAAATATAAATGACAATAACTGTAGAAATGAAACTAAGATAAATGTTAGTAGTGGTAAAAGTGCAAGAATCTTAAACACTATTACAACTAATAACTTGTCCATTCGAGATGACAAATCTCCATAGTCCATGGGAAGCGGACCAAACTCCCATTACAAGACTAATAAACAACTTTTCAAAGGCTGCCTAAACTTATAACCCATCCATGTATTTGTAACATGTATGAGTTAGTTACTATAACTATACTAAAACTACCATAGACTAATAAAACATTGTAACTACCTACTATTTTCTTAACCAGCACACTAACTAATACTAAGTGGAATCATATCAATACACCCCTCCTAAAATTTCGCTTTGTCCTCAGGGCGGAAATAAATGATTGAATGATATATTTCTTTTGCAGCTTCAGCCTTCACGTCTCCAAACTTAAGAAACTCTTGTTGCGAATATTGCAGTATTATGATCTTTGAACTTCTTCTTCGGAAATGGATTTTCAATGATTTCTTCATGATGGATGCAACTGATCATAGTGGAACGGTAGGAACTTCTTTGGAAGTTTGCGAAAGTGTTCACTTTGCTAGATCGTTGCTGCTTTGATACCATTGATAGAGGCTGAAAATATAAATGACAATAACTGTAGAAATGAAACTAAGATAAATGTTAGTAGTGGTAAAAGTGCAAGAATCTTAAACACTATTACAACTAATAACTTGTCCATTCGAGATGACAAATCTCCATAGTCCATGGGAAGCGGACCAAACTCCCATTACAAGACTAATAAACAACTTTTCAAAGGCTGCCTAAACTTATAACCCATCCATGTATTTGTAACATGTATGAGTTAGTTACTATAACTATACTAAAACTACCATAGACTAATAAAACATTGTAACTACCCACTATTTTCTTAACCAGCACACTAACTAATACAAAGTGGAATCATATCAGTTACACGTGTCTTAATTTTATGATTCTCATGGCTTGATTCTGGTTGCCAAATTATATTATTTTATCTTCCATTTTCACTCATGACTTATTATTCTATCAATGTTCCTTTTCTTAATTACGCTCTATATTAATGCTTTGGATATATTATATCTTTACATATCCACACTTCTGAGACTAGTTGCTAAAGAAACGTTTTTTGGTCTTTTTTCCTGTGGATGAAATATTTCTTAAAGTTTATATAAGCAAAAGTTGAACCTCTGCAATAGGAATCTTTAACATGGTTGTCAATCATACTTTATTACTGCATCTTCCAACAGAAATTTTCCATCAAGTTCAGACTGACTTCGGCATCTGATAAATAAAATTGATAACATCTATTCTGTGTCAAACATGCCACTGTTTGTCCACCTTGTGGGGTCCACCTGCCTATTCTATCGTATTTTTAACCTAGCTTCACTTTAACAAGCTTGTCATCTAGTTCTGAGCTTTTAATATTTAATTATCACCAGGTATAGTCAACAGTAATCTCTGCTTATCAACGATGGTTGAATTTGAACTTGCTTTGGTCTTCTTTGTTGGCCACTCCACCATAGTTGTCTCGTCATTTTGTTCATTTTGGCAACAACATTCAATCAATAGTTTCTATTTCATTCCTAAAAGATTTTATGCCAAAATGAGACGTTAGTTATCTTGTCGTTTTGCATGCTGAGCTTGTCTCTTCTTAAAAAAGTTATCAGCCACTTTAACCGAGCTTTCCAGCTTTTACATGCATCAAAGATATGAATTCTGGTTAATAAGATAACGGAGGTAAGACTTTTTGTCTTTGTCAGTGAAGCCAAATCTTATCTTAGCACTAATTGATCAAATTTAGGAGTCTGATTTTTGGGCCTGCAGACGAAATTAGCAAAGGCCAAGAAAATAAGATGAAGAGATAAACAATTGAGAAGTGTTCTAACCCTCGTGTGCTCTATCCAGTTTATGCATTACATAAACTTCAGATTTGAGTTAGCCCAATTAGGATTTTCCATTATTAAAGTGTTTTGCTGGGGACAGTAAGGTCTATTTTTGTCTGAATAACTTATTGCCATTTATTGGATAGGAAGATGCTATTAAGAACAAGATAACCTGACTTGTAACTGCATTTTTTATGTTGAATTTCTTAAAAGATCTACATTCTTTTATGTTTTGAAGGATATTATATTTAATAAAGAGTTATAATTGCTTCTGATTGTCTGGCAAAATATAGGCTATGAGAGGTTTCCTTTTGTGACCTTCAGTATTCAGTATTTAATATTTTTGCTTGTCCTAAATGTTGTGTTGACCTATTGGATTATCTCATTTTGAATTTTTGTGAATTGTTAGATCACAGATGATATATTTATTGGCACTTTGTTTCTCTATTTCTTCACTTATAGAAAGAAATATCTGCAATGCAGGATGATGTCTTCTTGATTTGCAACAACGCCATGCAATATAATGCACCAGATACTGTGTACTTTAGACAGGTATGACTATTATGAAAACTATTCATTTGTAACTCTCCACAATCTTGTCTGCCATCATTTTAATAATTCTTATGCTCCATTCCAAAAAAAAATCGTATGATATTTTCCGAAGGCACGCTCTATGCAAGATATTGGAAGAAAAGAGTTTGAAAAGCTAAGATCTGAATCTGATAGTAGAACTGAAGAAAGAATCAGATCCAGATCTCCTGAGAGAAAACCATTGCAAAAGTTCCTGCCAAAGATTGTCCAAGAACCGCTAGGATCTGAGATATCCTCTGCTGCTACTCTTACATCCGCAGGAGATGCCTGTACTCTGTTGAGCGCACCACCAGTTATCAGTGTTGGTCCAGATCCTCCTGCAGCTGTCAGTGGGATTGCTGATGGCAGTTCTTCACTCGGAGATAGTAAGACAGAGAAGTTGGATGAGCTTTCAGGTATGAACATTCATGTTGTTTGGCAATGTGGTTCAGGATTTTCTTGGTTGTTTGACCAGTGGAAAACTGAGAATGATTGAGCTCATTTCAAGCCTCAAGAAGGGTCAATCACAATAGAGTAAATATCAAATTGGCCATACTCGATCACATTTGCAATTAGAACAGACATACAGAAAAAAGGAAAAAGCTCACGATTCCTTTACCTTATGCATCATATCTCCATTGGGTATTTTTCTTGGGATGGGTGTGGGGTGGGGGTGGATGGGCTGGGTAAGGAGGGGAACAAATAAAGAAAAAAAAACTGAAAACAGTAGTGTGCACATTGAAGTTGAGTTACTTCTTTGTATCCCTATTTTGGTTCTTTCAAATGTAATGTCTAATTGATTGTTCATCTCATTTAAATTAGTCGGCATATGAAACCTATTTCTTCTTGGGGCTTACTCTGTCGCCAATCTTTTTTCTTAAAACCATGTCCGACGCTCTACAACCACATCTAAGATTTCATGGCTACATTTCTTTAGCATCTGTTTCTTTGCTTTCTCATATTCATCAGCTCTTTCGGAAGCATGACCTGTAAATCCTTGATGTTCTATAATAAAACCAACAAATTTTAATGTGCACTACTTGTTTCTTTCATCAAAAGCTTGTGTTTTGCTCTTCTTTGGCCTTCATTTTTAATGCAGTGGTATTGGGTTCTGTTCTATTTCTTTATTATCCAAATAAGGTGGGTTGTGGAATGAGTCTATTTCTATAACTGGATTTAACAAAAAAGTTCACAATTCATGTTTCAGTAAAAGATTCCCCAAGTAAGTTTGGGAGGAAGACATTCATTGTTGATGAAAATAGGCGTGGCACTTATAATATGTCTGAGCAACAGCCTTCCATAGAATCTGATTTGGTACTTGACATCTTCGAGGGCGAGACAAGGCAATTGGTTGCAGTATGTAACAACTGATAAATTCTATACAAACTTCTCATATCTTTTTGTAGTATTTTTTTCAATCTGATATTTGTTAAACTGAACCAGGTTGGAGCTGAAGTAGAGTACTCATATGCAAGGAGCCTCGCTCGTTTTGCTGCCTCTCTTGGGCCTATTGGCTGGAAAATTGCCTCTCAAAAAATCGAGAGTGCACTACCCACTGGTGTTAAATTTGGCCCTGGTTGGGTCGGGGAGTATGAACCCCTTCCAACTCCAATTCTTTGTCTAGAAAAGCATCACCAACAACAGCTGTATGCTGAATCTTCTATGCAGTTAGAGATGGGACTAAAAAAACATATTGATAATTTTGGGGGCAGCACCAACAGATTGAATGTTTGTAATGACAAAAGGTCGGCCGAACTGAGTCAGTTGAATATGAGAAATTCTAGTAGAGCTTCTAATAGGGTGAAAGATGGAAATGGTCACAGTAGAGATACTGAACCGGTGCAACGGCAGTTTAGTAATACCCCTGAAACTCCACTAAGAGTTGCATCCACTAAGTTGCAGCGCCAGAGGGAACAAGTCGCTATCAATTTTGAACAGGCTAATTCCAAGACATTGACGCAAGTTGGATTTTGTCGCTCGTCATCACTAGATAGTCCAGTGGCTAACAAACCTACAAAGAAATCTGATACCATTCCATTTGATAATAAATGTATGCATTCTGAGATTCAAAAGCAAACAGGAGCACTGAAGGCAAAACCTGAAGCATCAAAACCATGCAGTGCAGCTGATGGATTGGGAAGAAACATAAGCGAAACAAGTAACGAGAGAGTCTTGGGGACTTTCAGCAGTGATAGTACGAGCAATACTGCAAGCTTTAATTCTAAGCATCAACCTGGAATGCTAGGAAAATGGCGCACCCCTGGCACTCATGAACAAGGCATCATTGAGAATTCAAAGATAATGGGCATTTCAAACAAGGTTAACCAATTAAATGATTCAAATATGGTGACTGATTCTCCAAGACCTTTTCCACCATCTGTTCCACCAGCAGGTCGAGAAAATCCAAATAATGCTTCTTTTGTTGCAGCTCGGGCATGGATGTCTGTCGGAGCTTCATCACAGCGCCAACCACCAGCTGACTATGTGAATATCTCCAACAGGCAAACTGGACCTAGTTCTTCATATGGTTCTTGGACAACTCCAAACTCATCTCCAAGGAACATTGAGGATTCAAAAATATTACCTGTTTCTCAATCCTCAAGGCAACCTGTTCAAGTGGTTGGACATGAAACTCCAGTGCAGAACAAAGGGCTAGTTATTTTTCCCCAAATAGTTCCAACTGAATTATCTAGATTTCATTCCCCATCGCCATGGCAAGGTCTGGTACCACAGATGCCGAAACATAATAAGATCTGTCCTCCAGACTTAAATATTAGTTTTCAGCCACCTTCTTCACCTGTTCCACAATCTTCTAGCATTCTGATGGATTCTCAACAACCAGACTTAGCTTTGCAACTTTGATCATGGATAGTTTAACTTTTTGGCACTCTTTTATGGAGACAGAGGATGATGAGATTGCAACAAGTCATAGGAAATTAGCATGTTGCGGTTAGATGATTGCATTGCAGATGAGGGGGGTTAGCAGGAGTAAAGCTTATCCTTGTTGATCTTAAATGTAACCTATTGGTGCCTGAATACCAGAAATCTGACATGACAAATAATTTTATACATCAAATTTGTTGGCTGTCTAGGGATCTATATATGGAAGAAACATGAATGAAGAAACTCCCCAAAACATATTTGCTTGTAACTTCTGATGATTTTTATAAATTTTGATGATCCTCTAGGTTTGTGTTGGTATTAGACTGATTATATAGGCAGTGATAATTGCTACAGAAAATGCTCACTATGGTTAGGCACAGCAATCATGGTTAGTGGAAAATTTTGTACATCAGATGTGGATATGAAGTCCTATTTTTGCTGTTCAAGTTCATAGTGTTGTAATTTACCAAAAAACATTCCTTGTATCTTTTCAGTTCTTTATCTGAAAATGGTTGGCAATGTATGTGCAGTTTAGATTGGGATATTCTGTTAGGAGAAAGATGTGAGCAGTCGTGATGGTGATATGATGTACCATTTGACTGTCAACAAATTTTGGATGTCTGCATATTGTTCTGTCTTCTGTCCTTTGTCGCAGCAGGGTAGTCAATTATAACTGCTTGTAGATTTGCAACTCATCATTCTGCTAAAATGTAGTAGCGGGTGATTTGCAATTAATCATTCTGGAAAATGACTGCAAGTTATCTCTTTGTCATGGACATGTATTTTACTCTGTAATTTTTGATGTGCTTGTGCTTTTGCTTTTCATGTCAAATTGCTTGACTTTGGCTTTCCCTGACACAAATCACACCATATTAAACTTTAGACAAATAGTCTGATATAGAAACTTGAAGAGCTTCAAGTTTAACAATGACTGGAATTAGCTCTTCACGTCCAATAATGGGTGGTGTGATCATCGGTCGACAACAAGCTTTTGGAGGTCATTTAAACTGGGAGTTGTTTGAGATCAGCAAACACGGGTTTATATTTTAGGGGGCATTTTCCTCCCGATAATATTTGTAGATTACTGATAATCTAAATTTAAAATTATTTGGATTTATTAGATTATCTTGTTTACTTATTTTAGTTCGTAGGCAATCTGAATTATTTAGCAATGCAGATTGCCTATGAAGTGGTCTATCCAAATTATCACTCAAGTGATAATTTTGTTTATATTAGTTTTCATATTCGTCCTTTTAAATCTTTCATTAATTTATAATAATAATAATAATAATAATATTTATAATAATAATAATAATAATAATAATAATAATAATAATAATAATAATAATAATAATAATAATAATAATAATAATAATAATAATAATAATAATAATAATATATTATTATTATTATTATTATTATTATTATTATTATTATAAATTAATGACCATAATAAATATTATTTAAATAATATTATATTATTATGATCATATCATGAATTAAAATATAGCATTAATTATTATTTACAAGTATTGATTACTTAAATCTATTAATTTGAAGGGTATTGATTACTTAAATCTATTAATTTGTTAGTTTATAATTTAAGTTGATAAATGTTAATTCAATAATATAAAATTGTTAACTTAATAATATTTATGAAAAATATTTTGATAAAATGATGTATATTATTTAGTAATTATTTATATAAATAAATATGATAATTTGAATTATCACTTATATTATTTATATATAGTAAACATGGCAATGTACATTACTGATAATTTAATAGGTGGTAATCTTTTTGTCAAGTAATGTAAATTATCAGATAATATTAAGAGATAATACAGTAGACGTCTCATTAAGCTCAAATCCCTTTTTTTTGCAACAGAATGCTGGCACTCGCTGTGCGTTATGTTACTAGTCGTAGAACATAATAGTTTGTAAAATTTGCCAAGGCCAAAGGTCTGGGGAACTCCTCAAACGAGGATAGCTTCCTCTATCCTTGACCAATAGAAAACTCTCAATTGTCTTTCGATTTGAATTGAATCTATGCACATAGTCGTTTCTTGCATAATCAGTAAATTTGAAGTGTGTTTCCATCAGGCCAATCCCAAGAAGAAACACCAGAAACCATTGCCCAGGAGTAATATGTATCATATATCTTAAAGCTAGCAGAAAGAAAGCGAAGCACGTATTCTGCATGGAGAAGTGATCTCTGGTCATGCATTCCAAATGCCCCTCATTCTTGCAGTCATGCAGCCATCTGTGAAAGTATCATAGTAAATGCCCATAAAACTCTGTTTATGTTAAAGAAAAGTGCCGCGGCCCCATTTTAAGATTAGATTGTTTGCACAAACTCGGAAAGCGTAAAGTATAAAAAGTATAGATTACTCGGTGAATTGAGGCCCTAGATTTTAGCATCACATGAGTCGGGAAGCTGCATAGAATATGAGTCATTCGCCACATCAATGTTCAGTGCAAAAAATTGTCTTGAACACCATTCAAACTTGAAGAGGGTTCACCCAAGTTTTTGTCAAAAGCATTTGAGCGTGAAGAGAGAAAACACTGAAAAATAAGGAAAGGATTCAGAGAATTCTCCTACAAACTTGATGTGAACAATTCCAGAAGCATAGGGCAAAAACAATCTATCAAATGTAGGATCATGGGGACATGCATTTGGACTTGCCATGATTAGTGTGGGGAGGTCTTGTGTGTGACTCCTCCAAAAGCGGCAGTTGCTCCACATAATGCTTAGCAAGTTAGCAAAATCTAGAAGCATGCATTGCTTCTGCCAACAAGATACGCTCAGGGGTGCAAACTCTTCTCCTCTCAGCTACATTTTTAGCCTGATACCAAATAACATCTTCTTTCACAAATTAATCCCAAAGTCTTGGTCTAAAAATAAAACTTTTGATGCATGTCATATATTTTTAGTTAATTTTGTTAAGTTGGTATCTACCCAAGTTTTTATATTATTTTCCAGATTTAAAGCAAAAAGGTGCGGGAAAAAAGTTAACTTTTACAAAATTCAATATCAAAATGGTTGTCAAGTCGTGATGAGCAATGTCACGACTGTGAGCGAGAGCGGCTGAAGATCTTCGGAAATCTCATGGTCGTGATGGGAAATAGCATGATCGTGAGCACGATGAGGTCATCTGAAGACACAATTTTTCATGACCATGAAGAAGGCATCACGACCATGAAAGCAAGATTCACTGACCATGAAAGGACAATTCACAAGCGTGAGCGAGGCGACATATTTCGAAACTTCACGACCATGAAATCCGGTTCATGGGCTATGGAATCTTGAAGTCCAACATATTGCCTTGCGGTCATGACTGCGAAATTCAGTTCACATGTCGTAAAGATATCGACCACTTCATAAACGAGTTACGATCACAACCGTGAAATCCAAATCACAGACCATGACATATTGGCCATACAACGTAATAGTTGTGGTCACGACCGTGAAACCCACTGCCACGACCGTGAAATTTTATTCAAAAAAATTAATTTCAACCCGTTTTTATAACCATCCTTATCCAGATTCGCATCCAATAATTAGAAAGAAAGGTTTTCGGCCAAATTCCATGATATTGAAGAGTGAAACTCAAATTCTGAATCTCCACCTCCTCTATAAATATAGCATTGACTCAACAACTCTCTTTGAATTTCTCACGGAAAATTTTGCTTTTCCTCCTTGAAAGCAAAGTGTTGGTGCTACACATTGCGGGAGCTCTGCCAAGATCGAGAATAAGATGATGCGGTTCTTCATTGGAAGGTCGTATGCTGTTCAAAAAGTTAGATTTTCTTATTCTTATTCTCTGTTTTTCTTCTGTTTACTCATATATCTATGGGGTAATTTTTATTAGGGAGTTTGTGAACCCTATTTTAGATTGAATATTTTTATGAATTATTCTTTTGGAACATTAATGCCTTGAGTAATGCCTTTTCTTCTTTGTGATGATCGTGAATTTTTATCATTTATTGTTTAGTGTAATGAATTTCATTGCTTTGACCTTACAAAGAAATTGATTTTGAATTAAAGTCATAACATCTCATGTCACAATATAATTACTCATTTGAGATTCTAGATTGTGTGACCTGTTAAGCTGAACTTGATTACGCAGCTAACAGTAAAAGTTTTACAAATTTTCATGCATCTTAAAATAAGATCCAACTAGAGTGGATTCGTTTGAACATGTCTAAACTTAGTCCATCATTAAAATAATATAGCTTAATTTAATCTAATCTCAATTAATGGTAAAATCTTTAATTTTTCAACGTGATCTTATCTCGTTTTATATATCTCTCAATCTTATCTTCTCCTTATTTCTTTTTGTTTTTCTATTAATTGGCATAAAAACTGAATTTGGACTTATTTGGATTTTTTTCTATCACTATAAATTTAGATACACTTAATCATAATAATCCTCGTCGGATAGCTCCTCTTATCACATATATTACTTTTCTCTTCTCATCACATATATGACTTGTGCGATTAGTATACCTGCTAGTTTTTTCTTTACTACTGAATTTTACGTTACAACTTTCACTAATAGGTAGCAATTTGAGCATTGCACTTAATGAAATGCAAAAGAGAAAAAGGAGGGAAAAAAGTCCATTTGAAGAAGGTTCTGATAACTTAAACCACGGTAACAAATTAATCGAATCCAAAATATGTACAACAACAATAACTAGAAATCAAATTTGGAAGACCTAGAAAGAGGCAACTCTAATGTTTCTGAAATTCTTAGACATGTCTGCATGATTCATGTGCAAGTCTTCGTTGGAACAGATCCTCTTTGAACCAGTACTTGAATGCCTTCAAAAAAATTTGCATTGCAACCTGAAAAGGAAATCGTGTGCATATTGACTTTGATGAGCAAATCTCTCAGCAGATTCCCGGCATGTTGCTCCATGGGCAAGAATCAAAGCTCCAGTCCTGATCCACAGGTGCGATTGAGAGAGAAGAATCCAACGGATCTGTTCCAAGACTGAAAAGGTCGACATTCATGGCCGATGATTTCACGTTAGAAATTTGTCTAGTATCATTTATGTTGTCACATTCAGAGATCTGCATCATATCCATGTTGGAGACACTGCAAATTGAGGATAAATCATCGTGCATGGGATTCGGAATGCCGGCTGGTTCATATTTGGCGTTGATTCCTGAAAAGAAAAAAAGAACTGTGTCATGGTAACTTACTATGACCAATGGACTCTGATTTACACACCAAATACATATGAGGAACGAAAGTGAAACTAGATGAAGGAAGAGATAGACAATTCCAACCAGAATGGGAATAACTATTAGAAATTTAGAACAAAGTAGGCATGGAAATGGTAAAATAACTTTCTTTAAATCTTTGTAATCCAAAAAAAAAAAAAAACAGAATGGGAATAATTATCTTCTCAGCAGAAGAGAATAAAATTAAAGGTGAAACAGTAATAAGAAATATGGGAAGAATGGGACATAAAAAAAAGTAGCATTAGATTCTCTAACAAACGAATCAAATTTTGTACAGCATATAATCTTACCAAAACACGATTGCTTTCGAAGATTCAAAACCTGAGCTTATTTAAGATTCCAAAGAAAGATATTGTCAGAAGAACCCACCGTAATCGAAGTCACTGCCAAGGAACCCAGGTTTGATGTCAGATTCCAGATTAGAGTTCATCATGGAAGCGTCAATCCCACCGCCGCCGCAACCGTCGATGGAGAAGAGGCCGTCTGCACCTCCGCCGCCGATGTAACTCCAACCAGAGTCCTTCTCGACCGTCGTGTGCAACTCATCAGGCAAGAGATGGGGGAACTTGAACTCGTCGGGGATGGTGGCGGTGCCCACGTCCTGCAGGTGCAGATCTCCGGGACCGGCGGCGATGGTGCCGCTGATTTGCGGGTCCGAGTAGATAAATTGGGATGAAGGGAGCTCCATCTTCGGAGAAAAGGACGGCATCAGGGGCGGCGGCAGGGTGGCGTCGCAGCTCCCCAGACCGAATGACATCTGTGCCGCCTGCTGCTGTTGCTGCAGCTGCTGCTGCGGCGGCGGCTGGAACAGCGAGGTCGGGGTGGACGGTGGCCCGATCGGCGAGAATGGGAAGCTCAGCGGCCCCATGTACGGGCCTCGTTGGAGCGGGGGCATGGCGGACATACCCGCGTTTGGCGGGCCCCCGAAGGTGATTGTGTCAAGCAACGGCGGCGGACGGCGTGCGGTGAACTTTGGTTTATCAGGGATGAAACTGATGGGTGGCGCCGACATCGGGATCGGTGGATTGTAGACCTCCGGCGGGTACACAGGCTGGCCGGCGCGTTGGAGGCGTTTGATACGGGTGTTCCAGAAGTTCTTTATCTCGTTATCCGTGCGTCCGGGGAGCTGATCAATACGTTCAGTGCAATTTACCAAATGTTCACAAACAAAGCTAAACACACAGAGGACGGCAATGGCGGATCACGTACCTGCAAAGCCATCCGCGCCCACTTGTTACCCATCTGCGCGTGGAGGCGGAGGATGAGTTCTTCCTCCGCGCGAGAGAAAGATCCCTTTTTAAGGTTGGGGCGCAGATGATTGGCCCATCGCAGGCGGCAGCTCTTGCCGCAGCGGGCAAGGCCGGTGTTGCGCTGCACCCTGTTCCAGTTGCCCTCCCCGTGCTTCTTCACGTACGCCACGAGGATCTCGTCTTCCGCCGACGTCCAGGGTCCCTTCTTCAGCCCTCCGGTAGAGGGCTTCTTTGGAGCGCCACCTTCCTGCTCGACCGCCTGCTCCGCCACCGACGCATCTGCAACCGCCGGAGGGTCCTTGGTATCGCCGGTCATTTGCTTAATAACGTAGGTACGAGAAGGTGGCGACTGAGGGTTTCAAAACATATATTTGTATCTTCTACCTTTCTCTCTCTCCACGGAGGAACAAATCAAATAAACAAAGAACGAGGTGATGTTAAATAATATGAGATTAAGATATGTAAGAGTTGGATTACGAAACTAGTTCCAATAGGAGAATAGAGAAAATGAGAGATAATTTGAAAGGAGGAAAGGTTGGAGAAGACGTAGAGAAGGAAGAGATGAGAAAAAAAAATGCTTATGAGGTGGAAGATATTAAAAAAAGGATTTGATATTTTCTTCCCTTTTATCGGAATTTTACAGCTAAGAAGGGTTAAAAATTAAAAATATTAAATAATAATAATAATAATAATAATAATAATAATAATAATTTAATGAAGGTGTACTCTAAGTATCTACTTAGGTACACCATATATCATAATAAATATATTATGGATTCTTGAATTTGAGATATGCTATTAAAAATAAATAATTTATTTAAATTTTATATTTTTTACTTATTTTTTTCAATCACAGATCTTCGATCTGATTGATATTTTACTTTTTTTTTTGGAGTCTTAATACATAACCGAGGTTGAAAACTTAAAAAAAAATACGTTCAAAAAAAAATAAGAGAGAGAAAATAGGAGAAAAAAAAGGAGGTGGCCCGTGAAAATCGCGTATCAAATACAATTTTTTGGAGTCAATCATATATTTGGAGGAGATTAGACTTGAAAAATTCTGAGTGCATATCGTACCTTTTCTGGATTTTCTTGAAGACAATTAAAATTATTAACAGACTTATCTGTTAACAGATAGAATCTCATCATAACCACCAATAAAAGTCCATTTTTAATATTAAGAAATTCTATGGGTCTTCATTAATTTCATTTGAAATTAGATCGTTAAAAATTTCTATTTACTAAACAAATGCCCTTTTGAGATTCAAACTTTTTTTTGAATAAATATAACTTATTATATATAATGCCATATAATTTTTTAGATTCACATTTATAATTTCTTTTTGAAATTATATCCCATCCGATTATGGGAATCGATTTTAGAGAACCGATGGTCTACCTCGGCACACCTATTATCAAGATCTTAATATTTTATAATTTATATTATAATTTTGTTATAATTAACTATATATTGATATTTACAATCTAGTTTATAAAACTTACAATTTTTATAGATTTTTTTTTTCAAAAAAATATCCGATCCTCAATCTTAACGATCTTAAACTCCTGGCGACTTATTGTCCAACAATATCTCTTATGATGTATGCAAAATACTGAATATAATATTATAAGTTTAATGAAGGTGTTGTCTATTTAAATAGGTAAATAGATAATATCGTACTATTTATTTTATTATTTAATAACTTATAACTTTATCTTATATTCATCATATTTTTAATATTTTATGGTAAATAAGATAATATCTTCATTTTTCTATATTATATACTTACACTATATCACATAATACATGTTCACGTGTAAGTATATCCCTCTAAGTTAATTTACACGTCGCTGTTTGTCACTGTCACCATGGCTGTGTGAGGGGAACGAGGAGGATTCGTCGGAGAGGGGAGCGAAGAGGTGTCGTTGGTGAGAGAACGCATGAGAGAGAAAGCCAACAAAAAGAAAAAAGAAAAAAAAATTAAAATTTATTTTTTGAGATTTGGGACGATCTCCTTAGATCGTCTCAATTGGAGCAGCCATTTTGGACCGCTCTGCTCCTATTGAAGAAGGTTTGTTCATATCCTCTCAAATAATTGATCAAACAATTGATCAAACAATTGATCGTAAAAATATTTTTTTCTTGTAGTGCACAACCATATAATATAAATATAATAATGGAATGCAATATAAATCTTACTATTCTAAAAAAACAAGCAAGATACAAGGGTGACATATATACAACTTCAATTGTAACTTTAGATAAATGAGATCTCAAGTTTCCCCTCTTCCTAATGAAAAACTAAATCATATATGCTGTACATGACGGGGGTTTAATCCTGTACATGGCATCTCATTTCATGAAAAGGCTTGAAAATATCCGAAAGCAAAAAACAAAAGGAAATTTTAGCTGACGCCTGAAACAAAAGAAAAGTTGAAGAGACATGAAGTTTAACCATCGATACAGCTTTCCGTGTTGCTCGTAGTTGTAAACAAAGAATGAATTGGAGAGGTAGACCTAGTTTTGCTGTAGAAGAACAAAATTATTAATGATGATGTCTCATATGTTATATAATAGTTGAACTGTTGTCTGTTGATCCATGTAATAAATGTATTGTGGCTGCAACTGTATGGATCGACAGAAGAATTGCTGAGATTGTTACAACAGACTGCTAGCGATGCGGTTTGCTGATGACCAAACTGAACTGAAAGCAGGTTATGAAGAGTGTAACTAACAACATTGATTACTTATTACAATATGATCCGGATTTTTTTACATTCTTCGATCAGACTATAAAGGCTGATGGCTTTTCCACTCAAAGATAATTTTTTTTCTTAACATTACTGAAATAATCTTATGAAGATGTATTAGTTCAAAGATAACACTGTAAATATGTGGTAAAATTCATGAACTTGTTTTGATTTCATTGAATCGTTATTTCTCAAATTTGCAGGATCAAGTGATATAATTTATTCCAGGTACATACGATAAGATTTTCTTATATAAAACAAGTTGATTGAAAATATGAACTTAGATGTGAAAGCACCAAAACACAGAAATATAATATTTTAAATAAGATATATTTTTTTAAACATATAACGTAACAACCCGAGAATTAAAAGGATAAAAACTGAAAAAAAGATAATATAGAATAAAAAATAAATAAAATTAATGATAAGATAAATATTTGAGTTTTATTTATGTGGGATCTTATTTTAAGTTTTTTCTAATAATCTAAGAATATCTTCCAAGTTAGCCTCAAGAACTCCTAATCTCATGAAAATTATTTCTAAGAAATTTTAATCCTAAAGAATTTTAATTATATATATATACCTTTTAAAAAAGAAATCAAAATATTCCTATATAATTTAAAGAATATATCATGACAAAAAGTTTGTTATATAATAAAATAATGTTTTTATGTAACAAATGTCTAATAATTAAAAGTTTGTTATATAAGATAATAAACTAACAAATATAATTATTTTTAAAGAATTCTATCTCAAATAAAACTGTTTTGAACAAAAAGAAAGAGAAAATTGAGAAGATAAAAGTATAATAAATTATTATTTTTCTGTAACTAAAATTATTTTACAATAAATTATTACATAAGATAATAATATTTAGTAACTGAAACTAAAAAATTAATTGAACATAATATAACGAAACGCGTCTCACAAGTCTGCAAAACAAAGAGGTTAATATTCGTTATATAATATAATAATTCAAAAATATAAATTTTTTATAAGGAGAGGTACATTTTAGAAGGAGAGTTAGATTAAAAGAAAACTTCGAAAAATAATAAATTGTTTTAGAAGAGTTTAATCAAGTAAAATATGAAAATATAAAGTTATATTTTAATTTTTTTTGGAACTTAGTTTCCTATGAAAAAAGAATACGAAAAAAATGATAATTTTAAATTAGTGATAACAAAGTAAATTTAGAAGATTAAAATTGATTATCCCCTCAAAAAAGCTAGAAAATAACAATTATTTCAAATAAAAGATCAAACTAACTAACCATATCTCTCTCTCTCTCTCTCTCTATATATATATATATATATATATATATATATATATTATAAAAAACAAAGAAGAATTAGAGCATGTTTGGCTAAGCTTAAGACTTATAAGTAAATTTTAGAAAATCTACATGTTTGGTAACTAAAAAAATATGTTTATAAGTTGTTAGGTAACTACTTATAAGTTGAAAAAAAATAAGCAGGGCCTCCCCTGCTTATTTTTAAAGTTATTGACTTATTAATTTTAACCAACTATATTACTCTTTTATGCATATTTTTTAATATTATTATCATATAACTTTAAGGGTATATTAGTCAAACAAAGATATAAACTAAATTAAATTAGATAATATATAATAATTATTTGTAAAATAGTACTAACTCATAAGAACATTTGACATATAAAATTACTGAAAATCCTATTTTAAAAATTATCGTTGTTTTAACTGTTGGATTCATGTAACTAACATATATTTGTTTAGGGTTATTTTCATTTTCCTCCCCTGAATTATATAAAATCGGGATAGGTTTAAATTTTTTTCGATTGACCAATTTTATCCAATCATCTAGTTTTTAATTTATTTAAATTATTTTAATTTATTAAATTACTAATTTATCTTGCTAATTGAAAAAAAAATATTTCACCCTCTCTCCTCTCTCTCTCCCTACACGCGAGCTGACGAAGGCGAGCAGTGTGCTGACGCTCGTGGAGAGGAGAGGAGAGAGAGGGAGAAGAGCTAGGAGAGATGAAAAGAGAGAGAGAGAGGAGAGAGAGAAAAAGAGAAAGGAGAGAGAAAAAAGAGAGAAGAGAGAAAATTGGTAATTTAATAAATCAAAATAATTTGAATAAATTTAAAATCAGATGATTGGATAAAATTGACCAACAAAAAAAAATTTAATTATGCAAGGTTTTATAGTTTAGATGTCGATTTAAAATTTCTCTATAGTTCGAGGGAGGAAAATGAAAATAATCCATTTGTTTAAATTATAATTCATTTTTCATTTCAAAATTTAAACAACAACAAAAACAACAACAATAACAACAACAACAACAACAACAACAACAACAACAACAACAACAACAACAACAACAACAACAACAACAACAACAACAACAACAACAACAATAATAATAATAATAATAATAATAATAATAATAATAATAATAATAATAATCTAAAAAACTAATAATAATAACGACGATGATGATAACTAAGGATAAAGAAAAATAAGTTTAAATATTTGAAATTTTATATTTAAACAATAGTTGAGATATGATTTGATTAAAATTTAAAAAATAGAAAAAAATTGCCATATGTCATGCTATCTAATTTTAGTTTGAATCACAATAATATATTTTTTTAATTTTCATTTGTTTAATAATGCTATCAAAAATGTCAAATAAACACCTTGTCAAGAAAAGCTACACACACATATTGGTTCAATGGAGGTGCTACCTACTTATCTTATCAATCATAAGATGTTAGATATACGGTAAATCTAATAATTTATAACAAACTATTTAAGAAAGAGAAGATCTTATATCCATCATAGATCTAATATCTTACGGTGGATAAAATAAGTAGTACGGTGTTATCTACTTAAGTAGATAGCACATCCATTGAACTCATAGATATGGAAAAAATGGAGGTGCTACCTACTTAAGTAGGTAACACCGTACTAATTATTTTTATCCACCGTAAGATATTAGATCTACGGTGGATATAAAATTTTCTCTTTCTTACATAGTTTGTTATAAATTGTTAGATCTACCGTATATCTAACATCTTATGATTGATAAGATAAGTAGTACAATGCTATCTACTTAAGTATAGCACCTCCATCGAATCCATATATATGAGAAAAATGGAGGTGCTACCTACTTAATATCTTATAATTTTAGATTTTTCTCAAAAATGGAAAAAGTCTTTTAAAAAAATATGTAAGATAATAGTATTTGTCTAACAACAAATAACATCATATAAAAAATTATTGTATAAGACAATAAACTTTTTTATATAATAATATTTGTATGATTTTTTTCCATATAATGAAAAATTTCTCCCTTTTTTAGTCCCCACATTTGAAGCTTACCACATGGAAAAAGAGAAAAAAACAAAACTTTAAAGAGCATGTGTAATATTGTTCAACATTGAAACATGCTTATAAGAAGAAATGACCTTTATAATGAGAATTAAACTTAAAAAAAGTGAAAAAGTTATAAAAAATATTTAACACATGCATGTGACATATATTTTTAAAAATCTTAATTTATTTTAAATTTAGAAATTAAAATTTCAATAATAATAATAATAATAATAATAATAATAATATTATTATTATTATTATTATTCAATATCATATTATATATATGTATATCATATTAGATAATGTAATAATAAGACAAATATGTATACATATTCTACTTACATTTAGTATTTTATTTGAAGTTTGTGATATGAAAAAGAGGAGAATGACTATAAACATAGTATCATTTTTAATGGTACAATATGCTATTAAACTTAAGCAGTTATATTTCTAAACAATAACATTTCTAAATCTTAGGAACACTTTCATCTTCGTGGTTAGATGTCAGCGTACAATATTTCGAGATTCAAACAAGCTCTATTACGCCAACAAAAAGTAAAAAAAAAAGGAGAAAGGATGCGATCTAAGCAAAAATTAACCAACATTCATATCAATTTTGAATAACTATTTGGTAATGATTTAACTCCTATTCATTTAGTAATAAATTGGATTCTCGATTCAAGCGTATCGATGCATATGATAGGGAAAAAGAGACATTCATAAGCATTGAACAAATGAAGGAATCCATAGAAGTTACCATTCAATATTATAATATCAACCTAAACTAGAAAATTTCAGATTGCCGAAGGATTTTCACTATATGATGTGTTATTCTTACTATAGTTTCGGTCAATTTAACATCCATTGCAAGATTAACTTCTAAATAATGAATTGTTTCATAACTTTTCATTTGGGGTTTTGTTTTATTCAAGATCGTGCATGGGGATGCTAATTGGATTGGGTGAACTATGCGGAGACACGTAATGTTTGCATACAGTGACTAGAAAATTTCTTGCAATTAAAGTATTTGCAAACGAAAGCTTTGTCTCATCCAGTCTGTGGCATCAAAGAATGGGCCATCTTTCTTATTCTTTAACTTTTGGAGACTTCCTTCTTATTGCTGATGTGTGACATTTGTTGTCATCCTAAACAAAACTAGAAGCAAGTTTCGAGTTAGAACTCATAATGCTGCAAATTCTTTTGATATAGTTCATTGTGATGTATATTGTTACAAGACTTCATCATGTGCAACGTTCGTTATTTTCTTACTATCGTTGATGACCATAGCAGATCCGCATGGGTTTTCTTGATGCACTCAAAATCTGAGACACAAAAATGGCTCGTATATTTTTGCATTATGGTCCTTAATCAATTTAATCGATTAGTTAATATTATTAGAAATGATAATGTCTTGGAGTTCTTGCCGTTAGAGTTACAATCCATTTTTCATGATAAAGGAATCCACCACCAATTGTCTTGAGGATACACGCCACAATAGAATGGTCATGCTGAATGTAAGCATCCTCACATTCTTGATGTAGCACATGCATTATTATTCCAAAGTTTCCTACCTTTAAAATTTTAGGGTGAATGGATATTGGCTGTAGTTTATTTAATGAACATTACACCCTCTAGATTATTATATAACAAAGCCCCCACATGAATTTCTTTTTGGCAAACCTCCAAGTTATGATCACATTAGAGTTTTTGGCTCTCTCTATTATGCTCGAATAAATAATACTAATTCTCTTGGATAGTTTGGCAAAAAGGCATTTAAGTGTATCTTCATTATCCTTTCAATAGAAAAGGATGAAAGGTTTATGATTTACAAAGTAATCATATGCCTGTCTCTATGGATGTACGATTTTGCGAAAATCAATTTCCTTTTAAAGACCTCCATTAGAAGAACTCATAATCATCGATTGGAGAGTCAATGTTTCTTGATAATAGAGGGCATGCTGCTATTATTGATAGCCGAGTTAATGTCATAGCATATATTTTTGCAACTTCACCACCTACAATAGACATGGATGAAACTTGCAGCAACTCTACAAATACTGATGGTAAAACTCCAAATTCAAATTGCATGCTTGAGGAGGTTGCTACAGATGACTACCACACCTTCTCTAGATACATTTGAGTCTCCAACTACACGATAATAAATTCCTATTGGCTTTGATGAGCCAAAAAGATCTTGTCGACCATTGGTATATTTGCAAGATTATGCATGTCGCAACACAGTCAGCATAGCTTCACTTAGTCCCTCCACTCCAAAAGGCTCCCCAAGTACGCGTCATCCTATTCTAAGTTTTCTTGCCTATAATAAATTTTCAAAATCATGTAGAGTTCACTTCACTGCGCTTGACTCTGCTCAAGAGCCACATAATTTTTCTGAAGCCGTGCAAGATGCTTAATGGCGTTCTGTCATGCAAACAGAACTTGATGCTCTTGAATCAAACAAACTTGGAGAATCGAATTGGTAGTATACCGATACATAAAATAAAAGGAGAGATGATGACACTATTGAGCGATATAAATCTCATGTAGTCGTAAAAGGGTTCACCCAGATCGAAGGATTGGACTATCATGAGACATTTGCACTCGTTGCTAAATTGGTAACCGTTCAATGCCTTTTAGCCATTGTGGTACAAAGGTTGGGAGATCTTGCAAATGGATGTGCACAATGCCTTTCTCTTCATGGAGACTTGGATGAAGAGGTGTATGTGTGCTTAGCACCCGACCTTAAATCTTCTCAATGTGATATTGTTTGAAAATTACATAATCCCTAAAAGGCTTGCGACAAACTTCAGATAACTAGTTTTTAAGCTCTCCTAATAATTGCTTTCTTATGCTTTTCTTCAATCTCAAGTTAATTATTCATTATTCATGTTCACAAGCAATGGTGTATTCCTTGCTATTTTGATTTGCTTAGATGATCTGCTTGTATTGAGTAATAATGTTTCTTTCATGATTCATTTCAAGCAATACTTGCATTCTTGGTTTGGGCTTCAAGATCTTGGCTCCATTCGTTACTTCTTGGGAATCAACGTTACATATCTAGACTCTGGATTATTTCTTAGCCAACACAAGTATGCTTTAGATATTATGTCTAAATGTGGGTTGACATCATCGAAGTCATCAGATTTTCCAACGAAGCAGAAGCACAATTTGGAGTGTGCAAACCGATTTATCCTAGTCGCTACCGTCGCCTTGTTGGCCGTTTGATTTATCTAACTATCACTACGCCTGAACTTTCATACTCTATCCATACATTGTCTCAATTTATGCATGATCCAAAACGGAAACAGTGGGATGCTTCTCTTCAAATTGTTAGATATCTTAAATCTACACTAGGTGCACGATTTTTTGTACGACCAAGATCTCTTCAACTCATTAGTTATTGCGACTCTGATTGGGCTGCTTGCCCTCTCACATATAAATCTACAAAAGGATACTTTATTAGACTTGGAGGTAGTCCAATTTCATAGAAAACCAAAAAGCAATCAACTATCTCTCCTCTCTTAAAGTTGCACACCCATAGATCATGACATTATATTATGATAATAAATCAACTCTTCATATTGCAAACAATCCAGTTTTTGATGAGAACACTAAACATATTAAGATTGATTGTCATTTTATTAGAGAGCATATTCAATCCAAGTCTATTACTGTAATACATATTCTGACACATCTCCAACTTGCTGACATCTTCACCAAGGCTTTGGGTCGTGATTGCTTTGTGTTTCTCGCTAGCAAGTTGGGCATTTGCAACCCACATGCTCCAACTTGAGTGGAGTATTATAGAGTTCATTTTGTTTGTGAACAATTTGGTCCAACAGATAACAATGAAGTAATTAAAGAACTAAACAAATCAATCAAGATTTGATGCAACGAATAACATTGAAGATTTTGTGCATTATGTTCTGCTGATATTGAATTTTGCAATATCTTCATTGTACCTAGCTGTAGATATTGATAAGCATAACTACTTTATATGTTAGTTAGTAGGACATGTATATATCCTTGTGAAGTTAACACATGAGGATAAGAATGTCGGATTCTTCATTTTAGATTTTCGAGCCTCTTTTCTTTTCATCATATATGTAAAATAGAGATCATGAAGAGATCTTACCAATAATATGGAAAATGGAGAGGCACGATATGTAAAAATCTTATGGCAGATTTATAAATAGTAGGGAAAATCTAAAAGAAATAAGACCAAATAAAAAATAAACATCCACACTCCTTGGAGGAACAATGCAGCCCCTACTGGTCTCATTGGATGATCATATCTCAATTGGAAGTAAGTATTAATTTTTCTCCAGAGAAAACAAGAGCGAAGGTCCAAAGATTCTTTTTTGTTCTTGTTTTTCTTTTGTTGAGCAGCTTAAATGACTATCTCTCCTCTGAACCAGTTCTCAAGCCATCTGGACCAGCACAAGCTATTTGGAGTGTAGATTGAAACTAATCCCGGGCAAACGGTCAGAATTCATCATTAGCACATGTGAACAAAAATTGTGTTTGCACCATAATTTAACTCTCTCTATATATATTGATTTAGAAGGAATGTAATTTTTATCACCATATATAGAGAGAAAATTTGATGCAATGAAACAATTTAAATTTTATTTTTAAAATAATAGTAATATTATATATATATATAAATTTTGTAATCATATATATATATATATATATATATATATATATACATATATATGAAGTCGAAGATGCATGCGACAAGCTCTTATAAAGCTATGTATTATATTTAACCAAAATAAATTTTCTTTTTAATTGATTTAGGTATGATAGATAGTACTAAATCAGATAATGTGTCTAACATATCATGCTACATTAAATTATTTTTGTGAAGTTAACAAAAACTCTGAGATCTTCAAAAATTAAATTTGTTAGTGAGTAATACTTATTTTATTTTGTTATTTTAAACATTTTATGACTAAACCTAGCATCTTTTCACTATTTGTCCCCTTTGAGATAGAAGAGCATGTGTAAATAAAAGTTTTAAAAGTTAACAAATGAGGAAATAAATGTGGAATTTGTATCATCATCCTTTTTGAAAGAGAGCAAATAAATAAATTATTAAGTAGATAATAATGAATAAAAAACATAATATATAACATTAAAAAGAAATTTAATTAAGATAAAAAATATAAAAAATTCAAAGAGTCATATGACATAGGAATTAAAAAAAATTAACACACAAATTAGTAATATACAAATTAACATAAATTATTAAATAAGAAAAATAGTAATTATCTTAAAAGAATACTAATCAAGAAAATTTGATAATGAAATTATGATGCTAATAGTTAATCTTTTATTTTACCTATTAGATGCATGTGACATGTGATAATTTATTGTCAATTTCGAAAAAAAATAATAACAAGAGTAAAAATTCTAAGTAATATGATTCATATCATTATTAAAATAATTGAAGATATGATATAATTAAAAATCTTATGTTTAAATATACTTAAATAAGCATTAAAAATTAACAATTAATCTTACATTTATGGACAGATCAATGATAAAGAGATTCATGACCGGCTTAGATGAGGTCCTTCACCTTTAATAAAATAATAATATCCGAAATCAAGTTTGTTTGGCTTATATGAGTAGCAGATTTATGTCCCGAAATTATGGAGCGAGAAAACTAGTAGCCCCGAGCCCCTGAGTCACCAATTTGATCAAGATTTACTTTGGTCGCATCCGTCCGAACATCGAATTAGTCGAGTGCTAATAGTTCTGAACACTAGTGTGATTCTACTCTTGAACCAAAAAAATAATATTTGAACATATTATTTATATAGAAAATTGTAATGAGAGTCATCAATATTAACTTAGGAAATAATTAGTTGCAATATGTATTAATCAAATATTAGAAAATAATTTAACTTGTTTTTAAAATAAATATTGTAACAATTTTAAATATAAAATTGAGTTTAGAAAAGTTAAGCTTAAAGATATTTAAATGATTTATATTTTATATTAGAAAATAATTAAGTTAAGGTACAATATGCAGCAATAGGAAAGAAAAAAAGAAACAAATTTCTTTCTTGAAGACGAGCGACTGAGATTTGATTAGAAAAGAAAAATAAGACGATTTTATTCTTTCTTGACTTGGAGCCACCGAATAACCATATAAAAAAGAGAAAATTTGATTTCTCTTAAGTGGCCAAGATAAGACAAAAGTAAAGAAGAATTTTTTTTTAAATAGAGATATTCTTGTTGAAGAGCAATGAATTAATAATAAATCCGGATTATGAGAATCTTTAAATTTTTTTTTGATATTGTGATATTCTTTTAACTTTCAGAACTTTTTCAAAGAATAATCACTTACTTATTTTTATTGGATTATTATTTTGACTTTGGACAAAATTTAAAAGACTTTGAAAAATTGTTCCTTGCATAGTGAAATTGTTATGTAATTATTCCAAATCTTTTTACCTTCTCACGAGAGTAATTTTTTGGTCACTTTTACCAATATTATTTTTTATACACTATGTTAATTTGTTTATTAAATTTATACATATAGTATATCGAGGGAGACTTCCCATAATTTAGTCCTATACATGACATCTTAATTCCTCCATTGCATGAGAAGACTTGACTACATTTTAAAAAGGAAAATTTAGGAGATTCACCGAATAAAAGAAAAGTGAAGAGACATGGAAATTGAATGATTGCAAAATTTAACATATTGGGCCAAAGAAACATTAATGGTTATATCTTAAAGAGCCATTTGGTACGAGATAGAGTTATTTTATTTATAATTTTTAGGGGCTCACTAAATTATCACATTTGATTAAAATAAATAATAATTTTAATTTCTTAGATGATCTTAGTGAACTTTGATTGGTATTTCAATCTTTCTATATCATTAATAGAATGAGATGCACTTTGATAAATTTTTTTATAGAATCAATCTTTTAAAATTCTACGATTCTTTTCTTTTGATTATGCACAATTTAATATATTTTATCCATACTCATTTTCTTTTGTACTTGATTAAAGTTTAAAATAATTTTTGTGGGTGTTTTTTATTTTTCTAATAGTTAAATTACTAGTATTTATCAAACACATTACGAATAAATTATAAAGTGGCTTTTGACTTATTGCCTCAACGAATTAAAATGTATCTTCAATGATGAGAAGGATAGTTACTTATAAATCTATGACCACCTTTGTATTTTGTTTATGTGGAATTAACTTTCATTCTTTTTTTTGTCTTGGGTCCTTACATTCTTCCTCCTTCGAGGCTCAACGTCCTCGTTGAGTCGTCTCGTCCCACATGATTTAAGTGAGCACGCGAGATTGACTTTGATACCTTTTGTAAGACCTTGAATCCATTCAAAAAATTATTCCTTTTGGGCTCATTGCCCCCACACGAATTTAAAAGTGCCTTAATAGTAAGGAGGATAGTTATTTATAAGCTCATTATCACCTCCACATTTTGTACAAAAATGTAATAGAGAAAGAAAGAAGCTTGAGTATTTGAAAGACTACACAGTGAATAACATGTAAAATGTGTGAAAAATCATGTAACGTGAAAACAAATGATGTACCTTTTTGGATAACACTATAAATAGTACACTAAAAAAGATGAAGGCAACAAAAATATTTCATAATAACTCAACTCTTCCTTCTTGTTCTTGGAGTCTAGTGGCACTCGAAGCCCACTCAGTCCCCTGGAACAACTGCACGTCTATCCAAGAACCACATCCAAACAACAACAACCTAATCCTTCCTCTCCTGCGGCATTCCCTCGGCATCACCTGTAACACAAGGAACCCTAGAAGGGATCAACAAATATGCAAATTTAGTTATCACAATAAGTCATTAGTGAACCTTATGAAGGTCATTAGTGAACCTTATGATGGTCATTGGCTTTTGCCCTGGTGTTATTAAGACTAGCAAGTATATAAATTTAGTAGACATTTGAACTTGAAGAATTCAACTACAGTTGTTCCCAATGGAATGTTGAATCTAGGATCCCGAGATTATTTTGATGATCACAAATTTGTAAGAAAACTTAGTTTGAACTAATGAATTTGTTGAGCTGATTTTTGAAATAGGATATTCAGGTTCAGAGTTTGAACAGTCGACCAAAGATACAGAAAGGACGACCGAAGAGTAGGGCTTAACAGGAGAGGTCGTCCGATGTTGAGTATTGGGCGACCGAAGGTATCACCCTTATAATCAAAGGATGGAGAATGGACGGTCCAAGGAGAAGTGGATGCACAGTGAAGACTTAGTCGAAGAAGGGTCTTGGCTAAGCAGACGAGAGGTCGTCTAAAGTTGAAGAGTGGACGACCGAAGATCTGAGGATGAAGATAATGGACGTCCAAAGGGCTCAGTGTGGAGACAGTGGATGACTAGAAGATTGCCAAGGCTGGAGTGGACGTCCGTAGGCTCTAGTGTAGAAGCTGCGGACGACCAAAGCAGATGACAGACAGGGGATTGGTCGACCGCAGATGAAGTGCGGACGACCGGTGGACATCAGGTGAAGACAAAGGTCGTCCGGAGTCTTGGTGAGAAGACAAGCGAACATCCAGGAGTTTGTCAAAACTGATGGAGGTGGAGATCGAACGACTGAAGGATGGGCGGACGATCAATGGTGTGTTAGAGGTCGTCTGAAGGTTGAAGAGACAAAGCAGCGGTCGACCAGGATATCTGACAGAAGAAGGAATGGACGTCCAAGGAATCTGGCGAGGTGTCAGTG
>LTAE01002313.1:34712-44950 GCA_001647135.1 Pontederia paniculata | reverse complement strand
CCCCCCCCTCTTGGTGCCATCTAGATCCTACAGACATTACCTATACGGTGAAAACTTTGAGGTCTACATAGATCGCAAGAGCCTAAAGTATGTCTTCACGCAAAAAAAAAATCTTAACATGAGACAACGAAGATGGATCGAGTGTCTGACGAACTATGAGATCACAATTGGATATCACACGAGGAAGACCAACTCAATCATTGATGCATTAAGCATGAAGTGGGAAGGAGCACTCGCCAGCATGAGGGTACACATGTGAAACCCATTGAAGGATATAATCATGTGGAACCCAAGACCTAATAGGACCAAAACTACATTTATGGTTCATCAAGTACAATCGGACTTGGTGAACAGAATCATTACTTCCCAAGTAGTTGATCCAGAGTTTGACCACATGCACAAGAGGTGCAACCATGAAGCTCAAGACTTCGTCATGTCCGTGGATGGAGGGATCAGATACAGAGGTCACCTATGGGTTCCCAGTCATGTAACACTTAGGAGGGAGGTGCTAAATGAAGGTCACAAGCCAGAGTTCGTCGTCCATCCGGGGAGTACCAAAATGTACAAGGATCTATAAAAGACATACTGGTGGAACAATATGAAGAAGGAAACTGTTGAGTATGTGGCCAGATGTATAGTCTGTCAGCAAGTTAAGATCAAGAACCAGAGGCCATATGATATGCTCAAGCCTTTGAGCATCCCGGATGAAAGTGAGAACATATAACTATGGACTTTGTGACCAGCTTGCCCAGATCTAAGTAAGGGTTGTCATCTGGATAGTTGTGGACAAATTCACTAAGTCTGCACATTTTATCCCCATTAAGTGGAAGCAATTAATGGAGAATCTAATGACTCATATGTCAAAAAAGTCATCAGGCTGCATGGGATCCCAGTGACCATAGTATCTGACAGAGACCCGAGATTTACAGCGAGAGTTTGGAAAGGTTTCCAAGATGCCCATGGGACCAGACTGAACTTTAGCACATCATTCCATCCATAGACAAATGGACAGACCGAGAGGATGATCCAGACGTTGTAGGACATGCGCGCTGGATTGGCATGGCAGCTGAGATGATCACCTGCCACTAATCGACTTCGCCTACAACAATAGCTACCACTCCAGCATCAGCATGGCCCTGTATGAAGCTCTTTATGGAAGACTCTATCGATCACCAATATGTTGAGCGAGGTGGGCGAGCAGAAGCTGATGAGCCCAAAGATAATACAAGAGTATGTTGGCCGAGTGGATCTCATCAGAAGAAGGATGAAGGTTGTGCAGAGCAGACAGAAGACATATGCTGACAAAGAACGTCGAGAGCATATTTTCCAAATGGGGTACAAGGTGATGCTCAAGGTCTCCTCAACTAAGGGCGTCATGAGATTTAGCAAACGGGATAAGCTCATCCCTCATTATGTAGGTCTCTTCGAGGTGCTCGAGTTGATTGAAGAAGTAGCATGTTGACTGACACTACCCTCTTCCTACGGGTGTGTGCACCATCTTCCATGTATCCATGTTGAGAAAGTACCAGCACGATGATGCCAACGTGATCAGAATGGAGGAGCCCAACTTGAAGGAGGACCTCACTTACGAGAAGCAACTAGTAAAGATCCTAGAGCGTCGCCTACAATGCCAAAGGAACAAGAAGGTGACACTAGCCAAAGTGGCGTGGAGTTGGCATCACGATGGTGAAGCAACTTGGGAGCTGGAATCCGAGATGTGCAAGGAATTTCCAGTATTATTTGATAAGCCTCTACCATCGTCCTGAATTCGAGGATGAATTCATTTTTAAGAGATTTATTATATATGTGCCACAGACCAACACTGTCCGTGTTGGTACAACACGACCTCTATTGTGCTGGTCCAGATTTTAAATTTTAAATAGTATATCCGAGATTCAAATTTAAATAAGTATAATTCGAGAATTAATTAAATAAGATTATTGAGTTAGTTTAAATCTCAGAATTTAAATTTAAATTAGATTTTGATTTAAACTAAGAAAATCCTAATCCACATGNCACCTAATTTTTTTGGTTCAACCTGATTTTTCTGGCTCTTTTCGATTCATACCAATTTTTTTTTTATCTAAACTGATTTCGCATGTCTAAACAGACCGGACCAACAATCGGTTCACGGTCAAATTGGTTCCATCTCTCTCTCTCTCTCTCTCTCTCTCTCTCTCTCTCTCTCTCTCTCTCTCTCTTAGAATTATGCCCAACTCTTGGGAGAACGTGAAGGAGACCAGGAGCAGAAGAGAAGATCAAGAGGACGCCGTTGAAGATCGAAGAACAATCTTACATGATTCGATATGTAAATAGGTGGATCCCAATAGATAGATTTTTCATGAAAGATAAATTGCATTCTAGGATTTATGCTAGAAGATTATGATGAATAGGTTGTTTAATGCATGCTTAACTACTTAGATGAATTTATCAATTCGGCTAGAAAATTATTTAGTATTTCTGTACAACATGTTAATAGCCTTAAGAACACGACGACAGAAACAAACCGCGTCCCCTCAGACATGGCCCGCTTCCTCAGGATGATACTGCGTTGTCAGCGCGTGCCCGATACATCGGTGCAACACGGTCGCGTCCACCCTGGACACGGCCGCTTCCACCGACATGAATATGATATGTCAGGACACGGTCTGAGTCCTCTTCGGACACGGCCGTGTCCTTGATCGGAACCCTAGCACCATCATTTTGTTGAACACGACCGAGATTATACTGGACGTAGTTTGAGTCACCTGATGTTAGGACAGTGTCGTAGAATAAAGTAATGTTTAAAAATAGTTAAAGAATAAAGTATGGATGTTAAAGTAAAAGAATAAAGTATGAAATGGCCCGCGTTGAACCGAACACGATCCGCATTGCCCGAAGAAGTTGAACAATAAACCCTAAATTAATACGGCCGTGAAAATTGATCGAATTGATGATACTTAAGTGTTGCCCAAATGCGTTGATTATTCTATCACAGAAACGGATGACGACGCATCGCGTCGGAGAACGGACACGACCGGGAAACGGCGTGTGTCCTAAGAGGTTTTTTTTAATATCAAAAAACATGATGAAAAGATGGAACACGGATCATGTATCTTCATCCGACAGCGCCCACGTCGTCTCGCCGAAACGGCGTGTTCGATCATCGATACCAGTGTCGAACACGGACCGTGTCCACCTGAGAATGGTTTGTGTCGACGCTGCTAAGATGATTAGTGATGATAGTTATTTTCTGATGTTAAAGATTAATTATGTGGACAAGATAAAGGATAATCATGCTTCACATAATTAGATGTTGTGGTCGTCATATATCATTAAAGTTTTGTGAGCGCAGTGATGTTAAAGATAGGACGGGTAGGGCAACTGCCACTCAGTTCTTGTTGTTTGGCTTCTTTCCGCCCTGCAAATGAAAGAATTTCTCAAGCATCCTATGTGGTCATGACTTGTGCACCTTCATTAACCTATGACGAGACCTTTAAGACTCATGAACAATTCAAAGTCACCAAAGCAACTACCAAAATCATTTCAAAGTCACTAATATGATAAGACAAAGATAACAAAGATAATCACTTGATCTAAATATTGCATTGACATATTTCATTAGAGGATTAGGATTTATTGATGATTGATTGAAGATAATGATGGATTAATTAAAAATGAAGATGAATAATGAAGTATGATAATAATGTGGAGTAATTGAAGTTTGGGCAGTCATAGCTTACTCTTTAAGTAAATATAAGAACTTGAGTAATTGATGGTTGACCATAGTCATAGTTTACTCCTTATGTAAAGTATGCTCAAAGTGATTAATGTTTGACTATCAATCATAGCTCACTTTTGATGCAAAGATATTAAAGATGACGAAGTAAAGTATGATAAAGATGATATTTATATTAATGATGAATGTAAGTATGATGAAAGATTAAAGATAAAAGAAAGTATATTAAGATGTAAGAAAGTAAAGTTAAAGATGATACATGATATATGAAAATATGTGAAGATAAGATGATAAAAGATAAATAAGAAATGAAAGAAAGCTAAGTATTAAAAAGAGAGAAATAATTGATCTTTTGATTATATCATTAGCTTATTCCTATATTTTATTTATCATGTCATGCTTATCTATTGTTGTCTTACATATTTGACTTCATAGTTTATGTGGATACTTCTTTTTTTCTGTATTAGATTCTGCAAGTGAGTAATTTCTAGTTACAGTGCATGCGACGACTGATGCTCGTGGTGACTGACTTTGCACATGTCTAATTGTCATTAGTGATGATGTCTCATTTAATCTTTGTTATCAAGTTGTCATAATCTTTCTATTTGGATGTTATAATTATCTTTTGAGATAATTTATTTGATGTAACACTTTCGCATAATTTTCTTTATGTTATAGAAAAAAATTAATTTTAAATTTTCTTTCTTCCGCATTTTGTTGATCAAATCTTGTTAGTCAACATTTAAGTCAAAACATGCATGTATGTTATAGTGCTTTCAGGAAGAGGAGTATTATATCACGTGAGAAAATGATCTTTTGGGGCATTACATCTTGATGTGATACATTTCTTATAATATGAACATAATAAATATAAATAGAATTAGTAATAATAAATTTATATAATATAAAAATTATAAATTATTCAACAATGTATAACTGGTACGAGAATATTTGTTGTTTTTCCCCCTCCTCCTACGCCCCTGATATATTACAAAGTGAAAGAATAAATTATCACTCTTTTATGTGATAACGTGGCCAAAAGCAATTTCCTCTAAGGCCATGTTTTCTATTGCAGAAGTAATCTGCGATGCGTAAAATAATTTTGTGGTTTGAAATGATTTAGATTTAGTTTTATTAATTTTGTCGCAAACAATTTTCAATGGAAAATGAAAGAATTAATTTCTAAGAAACTATTTTTTATTTTCGTGTGCATTTTGTGCAGGTAAAAATATTATCTCTGTGTGCAACTACTGAAATTTAAATCAAGACATGAGTGTTTAGTTAATCACACGTTTACTTATAAAAAAAAAAAGAAAAGAAATTTATATCATATTTGATTTGAGAAATAAGTGAGAAATTAAGTTAATATATTTTTTTCCTTTTTCTGCAACACATTTCTCGTATAAGCGAGACCTTGGTCGGTCATAAAGTATGAGGCTTTATTATGAAATGTGGGAGCCTATGTCATAAAAATGAAGATGTTTTAAGTAAAGAGGATCATATTATTTTTATTCGTAAAATATTAAATATATAATAAATATTAATTTTTTTTATTTTTTTCTCTCTTAAATCTATTCATCATAAATTAGGTATTCTACCGTTAAATAATTAATATACTCTAATTCTTAATTAGAGATCTTAAATATATCTTAATCTTTTAAAATATAATCAATAATTAATTTATGAATAATAATAATTTATCAACATTATCTTTTATCATTAATAACATATTACATAATTAAAATATATTCAACATCCGTATATTATATATATATATATATAATTTCGATGCGCACCAACCTTTTCCGTCCCATGGCCGTTTAAAGTAACGGAAAGGAAAGGAAACGGAGGACAGTTGGTAGCGCCGTCAAGTCGAAACTAAACAAAAAAAAATGGGGAAACCGTTTCACGAATACGAACCCTGGTTAAGCTCGAATCACCGAGCTCGTAGTATAGAACTAACCATGGTTAGAGTTGGGAGGACGAATGGGGAGACGAACTAGGGTTCGAGGGAGGAACAAACGAACGAAAGCCCAAAGAGGGGAAGACGATTTGCCATTCGATTTCGATCCCCAATTCCACTCCGCTTTCTCTCTTGTTCTTGCATCGAACATGGATGCTACAGGGTTTTGATCGGACATGGGAACTCAGTGGATCGCCGAGTACCCGCACGCGCCCGGGGAGAACCGCCCGCTGAAGAGGGCCAGGAACAATTCGTATTTTGCCCCTCCTATTCCGCCTCCCAAGGTCTCTTTTGCTAATTTTTTTTCCCGGCTTAATTTCTCTTTAGATCTGCTTTTTTCTGCTTTAGTTCTCGTTTCCTGAGGTGGTTTTTCGAGGTAAATGTTTGTGCGTGATCGTAAATTTTGGTTCTTTATAACTGGATCGCGTAAAAGATTTAATTTTTATTCTATTTATCTGCGATTATATGAAAAATTGAGGTGCTTTATGCTGTGGTTTCTGTAAACTTGTACGATCAGGCTGACAAAGAATTGTGCTGATGTTGCTGGATGTTTGTAAAGATCTAACGTTTATCATGCTGTTATAACTAAATCAGCTTTTGCAATGTTATGATGTTTGATGGTTTTGTAGATTGAAAATATGGGGTTAGCATTTTTGCCTGTATTTATGCCTTTGTTCTTAGAATGGCCTAGATAGTCTTTTTAGGGTTCCATGATTGATAAAATTGAAAGGGAGATGGAATTTGGTCTCTCAACTGTTCACATACTTAGAATTCTCAAGTTCTTATTGGAAATGAATGATTTTGTGTATGTAGATTCTTCCTCCGCTGTATTGCAGACAGGAGGGACTGAATGGAGCTTTCGCAAATCATTACTTACACCCATTCTATTACGCCGGAATCCCACGAAATCCATCACCTCCATGGAGGGCAGATGACAAAGATGGTCACTATGTTTTTGAAATGGGAGAGAATCTGACGCCGCGATGTAAGTATTGCAGTATCCTATTACTCAAAGTGTATTATTAATGGAGAGAACCAGTTTTATGCTCTATTTTGTCATAAATAATGTAATTATGTTCTTTGGATTTTCATCCAAATTTTTCTCCTAACATAATGTGTAGATATTGACCTATAAATGACACTTTGCTTAGTCAGTTTGAGATACTTATGTCCAATCAATTATAGCTGATTCAGCTGTCTGGTCATTCATAATGATTCTATCTTTCAGTAAACGAGGATCTAAACCATGGCATCCTTATGAATTTTTTTCTTTATTGACTCGTGCAGATAGGATCCTGAGCAAGATGGGTGAAGGTGAGCTCTTTCCTGATACATCAGTCCTATAAAATTGTGTACAAGAATTTTCATTTCTTCCACAATCTCCAAGTTGTTCATGCGTTAACAATTTCAAATTATTATTTTGGGAATGAGAATTCTATTTGATCATTAGCAAGAAACTAAATATGTAAATATGCCTGGAAAGAAAGTCGATTTATTAGATTCATTTTATTGTCTCTCTTAGTTCATATGGTGATTTCCAATGCGTGTACTGCAGGAACTTTTGGACAAGTGTTGGAATGCTGGGATTTGGAAACTAAGGAAACAGTTGCTGTCAAAATTGTCCGGTCACTCCAGAAATATCGTGAAGCTGCAATGATTGAAATTGATGTGCTTCAGAGACTTGCAGAAGCTGATAAAAGTGGCAGCCGGTAGGTCAACCATATCTTTTTATCTTTGTTACTGATTTAAGATTTAGGAATTTAAGATATCTGTACAAGTGGTTTCATCCCTGCAGTTGTGTGCAAATACGGAATTGGTTTGACTATCGTAATCATATATGTATAGTAAGTACATATGTTTTTTTATTAGTTTATTTTCGGTCATTCAGTTTCATGCTTTCGTAACACTTGGTGCATCTTGTTTCATACAGGTCTTTGAGAAGCTTGGGCCCAGTTTATATGATTTTCTAAAGAAAAACAGCTACCGGTCTTTCCCAATTGATCTTGTCCGTGAAGTTGCTAGACAACTTCTTGAGTCCGTGGCATGTGCGTAATTGTTTTATTCTTTTATTTACACTGATAAATTTGACTTAGATAATTGATTTTGTGGTTGTTGTTCTTCAATGGATTCCCTGATCAAAGTAGAGGCCCATTCTTTAATTATAAAAAGTTCAATATTTTTTGAATTGGCCAACATGTCTAGCTCTCTTTTATGTGTTTAAATTAAATATATGAATTGTGCTTGATATATCATGGTTATGTTGTTGTACCATAGTTATGCACGACCTGCGGCTTATCCACACTGATCTGAAGCCTGAAAATATTCTTCTTGTCTCATCAGAGTATATCAGGGTCCCTGATCATAAAGTAAGTCTTTGTTCCAGGTCACTCTTCTGATTTTGCAGTTGAAATCAGTTAGCTTCTGCGAAATATCTTTTTGTCAAAAGAAAAGAAAAAATGCTACTCTTTCTGTTATATCAAATTTTTTTTGTTATTGGAAAGGCTTTTCCTTGCTAATGCTAAATTTTGCTTCTCTTTCTACCAATGAAGCTTCAAATACGGTCATCTAAGGATTTAACATGTTTCAAGAATCTGCCAAAATCTAGTGCTATTAAGCTGATAGACTTTGGAAGCACAACATTCGAACATCAGGACCACAATTATGTAGTTTCAACACGGCATTATCGAGCACCAGAAGTTATTCTTGGTAAAAACATCCATTTTTTATGAGTATCTTTTATAAAGTTTCCATCCAGCTTAGTTTCTTCTGAAGAAGCATACTACCTTGTCTATTGACTAAATATTTATTTTGTTTGGAAGGACTTGGATGGAATTATCCTTGTGATTTGTGGAGTGTAGGCTGCATTCTTGTAGAGCTTTGCTCGGTGAGATAATTCTTTCTTATATTCTTGTTCTTATTTTCTAGTAAAATTCTGCAATGTCAGAAATGTCCTTGTAATCTTTAATCTTTCTTATTAATTTTCATGGACTCCAGAACATCCCCTATCTCTGTTGGATACTTCTTGAAACTCTGTTGTGTCAACTTGCAAAATTCAATTGATCGTCTTTAAAAAGCATCACAAGATAAAATGTAGTCTCATAGGTTATATCTAGTGATTACAAAAAATATTCTTCATGCTTTTCTTGTAATCAGGGGGAGGCACTTTTCCAGACCCATGAAAACTTGGAGCACCTGGCTATGATGGAGAGGGTCTTAGGCCCATTGCCGCAGCATATGGTCACTAGGGCTGAGTAAGTAGCATATCTCCGAGTTTTACATATTGTTCATATGTAAATTCAGACAACTAACCGAACTAATTGTAAAATCCTTTTGCAGCCGACGTTCTGAAAAGTATTTCAGACGTGGATTACGGTTGGACTGGCCCGAAGGTGCCACCTCAAGGGAAAGCATTTGTGCAGTTTGGAAATTGCCACGACTCCAGGTAGCGAATTAGGATGAAGTTCCCCTTGTTGTTAGTGAAAAGACTGTATCTTCACCAATGATTCCCAACTTTATCATTTCTTCTTCTGAAAGGGAACTTCTATTGTTTCTTCGAGTTATCAGCATTGATAGTTTGTGTAACTATGTTTCTCATAAATATAACTTAGTAATTTTCTTTTTGGCAGAACTTGGTAATGCAGCATGTTGATCACTCTGCTGGAGATCTAATTGATCTTCTTCAAGGGCTTCTCTGTTATGAGCCATCTGAACGTATGAAAGCACGAGAAGCCCTTCGACATCCCTTCTTTACCAGAGATCGAAGATTTGGTTATTCTTTTATTTGAGAGCCTAAGTTTTCTTCTTTAATTGGCTTGTATGAGAACCATGAAAAAGGAAAGAACAGGTGTGCTATGCCAATGATAGTTGAACCTTTTGTTGTCTTTGCTGCATTATCAACTGAAATTACTATGTACAGGAACGGTGTGTAACACTAAGTTTGTCCACTCAAAATGCAATTCATTCTCTCACCATGCAAAGCTGTAACTGGGTCTAGCTAATAGGGCACATTTGTGGTTGTATGTTATCAGTGTTTATTATGATATCTAATGCCAAATATATTTTTCTTTTCTGGCAGAAGCTCGCAGTGTGCAAAAATACACAGACGGGCTTGACTGTGGAGATTGGGCAAAGGTATGCTACATACTAGTTTTTTTTCATTGAAAGATTTAAGTGGATGGCCTTGCTTAGTACTTTGTTGGAAAACTAGTGATTGCATTACATCAAGGTGAACAATGCTGGTTTCCCACAAAACCTGAGGTACTATTCTAATGTGGGTCACCAAATGCAATCTCTCTTTTTGATGGAGACAAAAATGCAGCCTTGAACACAAGTGATTGTGTAATGTTTGCTGAGTTTGAGTTGTGGTAAGTTGGAAAAAGTAAACATCACAGCAAACTTCACAACCGTTGGATGGGATCTGAAAAATACATATATATGGTAAGTTGGAAAAAGTAAAGCATCACAGCAAACTTCAAACCGTTGGATGAGATCTGAAAAAATATATATATATATATATATATATATATATATATAGTACCCGCACGCGCCCGGGGAGAA
>LTAE01002313.1:0-27083 GCA_001647135.1 Pontederia paniculata | reverse complement strand
ATAATAATAATAATAATAATAATAATAATAATAATAATAATAATAATAATAATAATAATAATAATAATAATAATAATAATAATAATAATAATAATAATAATATAATTATTATTATTATTATTATTATAGAAAATAATGAAAATAATGCCTACTTATTTAGGTAACATTGTACTGCCTACCTATCTTGTTCATCATAAAATATTAAAACCATGGTGGATATAAGATTTTCTCTTTTTTTTTAAAAAAAATTATAAGTTATTGAATCTATGGTACATTTAACATCTTACAATTGATAAGTTAAGTAGTACAATATTACTTATTTAAATAGGTATCACATCTATTAAATTCATAATAATAATAATAATAATAATAATAATAATAATAATAATAATAATAATAATAATAATAATAATAATAATTTATTATAAAAAAATTTGATAAATCATATTTTTTTATACATGAATGATTAATGTGTATTATGCATCGCTATAAAGCGTGAAGTGATTTGTATATTTATTAACTTTTATTGATAGACTCAAAATGGAGAGAGTGAAAGTGGTACATAGATGAAATAATAATATATAATTTTTTGGATATTTTCAAACTAAAAACACTTATCAACATTTTTGGGTATTTATTGGGAGCCCTAATTTTTATTAAATCTTCTTTTGGTGGAAGTGTTCAATTTTTCTAATTGAACTAATCATAACTCATTAGTTAATTAGACTTTTATATAGAGGTCGCATTGAAAAAATAAATACGATATACATTTAATCCAAAATAAAAGAATCATCAAAATGAGTCGAATAAAGTAATTAGGTGTAAATATCTCATCAGAAAATTCATGGCAAATTATGATGACAAATCGAACCCCGTATCTTTAATGAATGACAAAATGAGTCCTTTGCATTTATGATGAAAAAAACAAGAGTCTGATCGTTTTCTGAACTTTGAGATTTGCTTTATTGAATATATCATCAAGTTAATTAAGGTTAACTTGTAGTTTATAATTTATATTTTCGAGTCTTAAGCTCTGTTTGATTATTTAGTAATGATGTGGTGAATAGGAGAATCGAATAATTTATGGTAGAGTAGAATAAACTCATGTTTAAATAAAAATTGGATGAGAATAATAAATTAAATTAAATTATATATTATTTAGATAAAAAATTTAAATGATGAGATTCAAAAAAACAATTGATATAAAAATTTATTTTACCTCTATATTTAATTTAAAATAAAAATAGAAGTAACGATAAGATGAGTATAAAAATTTAAATATGATCAAATTGGTGTTGAATTTTAAGTTATTTAATGCCTTCTAAATCGTCATCCCACTTAGTTTAATTTTTGTTTAAACAATTATATCCAAATATGATATTCATCCAACTTAATTTAATATACCTCATTAAAACTTATAATTCAAATATACCTTTATCCATATACTAATAAATGTGTCAAACTGATATCATTAATTATTTTACTTTAATATATTTATATTTTTTTTTTATCTTCGTTCTAACCATTTAACAAATCTTATACATAAAAGTTTCAAAGATAAAACACAAGGCTTAAAAATTTAAATCAAGACCGGATAAACTTTTGGTGCAAGAAAATTTTCAAATATTTTTATCATCCGTTTATTCTTTTTTTTTTAAAAAAAGGGGGGGATCACATTGACACAATTCACGTAAAAGTTTGGCAAAAAAAATAATTTCTGATATTTTTTCTCGCCGGAAAATTCGTGACCAGTAATTAATTTATTTTACCGTGAGATTACGCAGGACACGTGGCAGGAGTATGATCGCATCAGATCATGTTTTGGTGGGCTTACCAGTTTTAGCCGTCGGAGAAGATCCCGTGGGGGCCCACCACAATTTATTTATTTCCCCCTCCAGTTTATTTTGCTCCTTTTTGTAGTCTTAAATCCTAGCCGTCATTTGTCGCATTTTTGCCGCTAATCGACGGTCGAGATGGCCCCGCATCTGTAAACACCGTCGTCGGGAAGGTGTATTTAAAACTATTTATTATTGTTATTATTATTCGAATCGACGACGCTTCACACAGTTCAATAGCTCTTCTTTCTTCTCTTTCCTCCAACCCCTCGCTTGTCGGAGTGGCGCCGGCGTAGGAGCCCTCGTCGGGTGCGGCGGCGACAGCCCTCTCCACCGTCCGGAGATCTCGTTGCGAGATCTCGAAGCATGGCCGAGACGCCGTCGATCGCCGTAGACGACCTGGAGACGTCCACCGAGCTCATCCCGCTGGCGGAGCCCGGGGATCGGGAGCCCTCGTGGCGCCTCAACTTCGAAGGGTTCCGGTCGTCTTCTGACCTCCAGGAGAAGACGAAGCCGCCTCGCCGGTTCCAGGATTGCCTCGGCGTCTTAGGTCCTTCTTTGCTTCTCTTTTCCGCCGCCAACTACTCGTTCTGTGTTGCTCATTCTCTTTTTCTTTTTTCTTCTCTGTGTCTTTTGACCGTTTTTGTACTGATCCTTTGATCGATGTGAGGAAACCTACCAGTGAGATCCAGATTTTTCGCTTGTATTTTACTTGCAGCAGGTATATTCTCACACAATCTCCATTTTGTTTGGTACTATCACGAGGAGAAATTTAGCTTGGATCCAGATGCAAAGAAAAGAGATAAAACTATGAAATTACAATAAAATTTGAGCCTCTGTTCATTCTTTTTGCCGGTGAACAACTCTACTCGAATACATCGTTTTTTTTAATGGTCATGCACCTTTGTTGGGTTTGGTTAGAGTGTGAGAGAACGTTTCACGATAGAAATTTTTTAGCTTTGATCTATTTGAAGAAGGAAGAAAACAACCAAAATATAATTAGATGAGACTCTTTATGTATTCTTGATGGATAACCAGAAGAGAAGATGAAGAAAAAAAAATGACAGTTTTTTTAATTATTTAAGGTTTGTTCTAGTGATGCCAGCATTAGGAATGGTCATCATACTTCATGCAAGCAAGCAGTCAGATCTCACGGTTTTGCTTGAGGAGGAGACACCCAGGAGCTGAGAGTTTTGCGTTGGTCTAATGGTTTGTACCAATACAGTTGGCATGCATTTGTGCGACATCTTGAATGGATAATCCTGGTAATTGGTATGACCCATCTGCCAGGGGAGTACTTATCAGATGAGCATATCAGATGGTTCAGGTTTCACTAATAGCTTCCTCGCATGCCTTGACAATTTTGATTCTTTCTTTTATCTGACATGGATGCTTGAAATGGTCAATGTCTTATGCTACTAACGGTTCACATAGATTTTTGTTGGAGATTTTTATTTAAATAGCCAAATGGACTAATGTTTTTGTTCATCTTGTCATTGTGTTCTTGTAAAAAAATCAGCTAAGGATATCTACCATTGAGATTATCGTTGACTCTTAATCATTTATGATAAAACATCACATTAATAACCAACTTAACATATTCTTTAAAGAGATTCTCCCTCTACGATTGTAGGTGCTGAAGATGTTGTTGCTGAGTATTACGAGCAGCAGGTTGAAATGCTTGAGGGCTTCAATGAGATGGATGCCTTAACTGAACGTGGTTACCTTCCTGGGATTTCAAAGGTTGATGTCATTACTTGAAACTATTCATGAAGAAATTTCTGTTTTTGGGTCAGAAAAAGTTGTTGATTTTATTGTTTTATGTATGCAGGAAGAAAGGGAAAAGGTAGCTAGAAGTGAAAGACTAGCCATTCAATTATCAAATATTGCAAACATGGTTCTCTTTGCTGCAAAAGTCTATGCTTCAATAAGGAGTGGCTCTTTAGCAATTATTGCCTCTACTTTGGATTCACTTCTTGATCTGCTATCAGGTTTCATTTTATGGTTTACTGCATTTTCCATGCAAAGAAGAAATCCTTATCTATATCCTATCGGGAAAAGGCGCATGCAACCACTGGTAAGTTCATTTTGGATAGTCGCACAGAATATAGTTGATCTTACCCAGATTTCCCATATACTTATTATGGTTCCCTGTTGATCTATTTGTCATTGTACTCAATCATATGTTGTGTTGGCAGGGAATCCTTGTTTTTGCATCTGTTATGGCAACATTAGGCTTGCAGATTATACTGGAGTCAGTACGGTCTCTTGTATCCAATGTAAGTCATACCTTTCTCATTGCATCTCCTTCACGAATATCAAATTTGGTTATACTATAAAATCATGTTGGACAATTTTTCTTTGGTCATTTTACTTCTCACTCGTCATCCATGTATGTCATATGAAATAGCTTGTTTTTCAATCAACCCATGATAATATTATTCTCTGGCTGATGATGAATTATCATGAAATCCTTGTTGAATGCTGCTTCTGAATCTTTCTTCCTGGGTAGATAACTTCATGCTTATTGGTGTCATAATTTTTGCAATGCATCTCTAAAAAAATAATTTTTACAATGCAGGAAAAACAATTCAGCTTGACCAAGGAGCAAGAAAAATGGGTTGTTGACATTATGTTATCAGTTACCCTGGTGAAGCTAGCTCTAGTTATTTACTGTCGGTCATTCACTAATGAAATCGTCAAGGCCTATGCTCAGGACCACTTTTTTGATGTTGTCACTAATCTTATCGGCCTTGTAGCAGCCATTCTTGCCAATTATGTGGAAGATTGGATTGACCCTGTTGGAGCCATCATTGTAAGTACAGGCGACTTTACATGCTTGTGTTTAACTATGTGCTTCCACATGTTGTGCACATTAATGAGTTTCCTTCTCTGAATTGTGGTTTCCCAATTGTTGGTTCTGTTTCTCTTAACATGACCAAGGGCTTTGGACCACAGTTTTCTGTTCACTCCTGCGGAATTTATATGCACTTGTGTTTTCCTTTTTTTGGTTTGACAAAGTTGTTGGCTTTCTAATTTGCAATTAGATTATTATGTCATTTAGATAGAAGTTGTAAAGCTCGTCAGGTTTCTTTAATTTGATAACTGATATTTACATTTTATTCCTGCAGCTGGCACTTTACACAATCCGAACATGGTCAATGACAGTCTTGGAAAATGTCAACTCCTTGGTTGGTCGATCAGCAGCTCCCGAGTACCTACAAAAGCTTACATATCTATGTTGGAACCATCACAAGGCTATTAGGCAAATTGACACAGTGCGGGCATACACATTTGGCTCCCACTATTTTGTGGAGGTCGACATTGTCTTGCCGTCAGAAATGCCTCTGAGGGAGGCACATGACATCGGGGAGGCCTTGCAAGAGAAGCTAGAGCAGCTGCCTGAGATTGAACGAGCATTTGTCCACCTCGACTACGAGTTTACCCATCGGCCCGAGCATGCCAAATCCCATGACATATAATTATGAAGTTCATTATGCAGCAGTTGAGACAATTCTCTATTATAGGCTTCCAGTATATTCTTCACTAATAACTAAGTAACATCTTCGTTCTTCACCATTTACCACGGATAGTTTCGTATGTCAAACTACTGCAATATCTAAATAGTCCAACATTTCATGTTATTCTAGGATGATAACTAGGGATATTACATTACTGTTTTATTCTGCCTGCAGCAGTTGCAGCTCTGAGGTCTTCACCATGTTGACTGATGGGTAAAAAAAGTCTTGAGATTTGAAACATCAATTCTCAGACATTCTTATTACGTTGTTTAGTTTTCGTGCATACATATTTTGTTTATTTCTTTTCTCGATTTGCATACTTATTTTTTGTTGTATGTCTGTATCTGATGAAGAGTGACGGGCAAACTTTATCATGGATACCGGCACTCAACATCTTAGAGCTTGTCGCTGGTTACTAGTTACGTAGTGTACTTTGCGTCATAAGTTTTGGTTCGCTGATTCCTTTTGGGAATCAAGATGTCAGGGATCAGATAGAATGTGTTTGATTCACAGGGCTCAAGATCAGGAATCTAAAAAAATGATTTTACAAGAATATTTACATTGATATGTTTGATTTCAAATACCAATCTAATATTATCATGTTTAATTTAAGGTCAATTTTTTTAGTAAAAAGGATGAAAGTGTGAAGTGGATATTATTTCAACAGTAATAATGTATAAATATGGACAAGTTGTAATCATCATCAGATTAATGAGTTAAGTAAAGTATTTAATCGTTATCGGATCATACAATTATCTAATAGTGACCATCATGATTAAACTTCTTATTATTATTATGGGTTGATTGATCTGATGTCGAAGATAATGTTGCACCTAAGTTTTCATTTCTAGTATTATTTCAAATATAGTAGTATCTTTTTTGAATGAGAGGCCTCAATGCACCTACTACATAACATAAGAAAGGGGCACAGAAAGTAATTGAAATTTGTTTATCTTGTTACTATTAAAACTGTATGGAGCATTATGTTTTCATACTTGTAAAATAATTTTCATCAATATGATGCGGATTTTCCGGTACCTTGATTGATTCAGACAGAGACAGGGGAAAAAGCAAGAAATGAGCGTATGGCCTGAAGTATTAGGAGAGGAGCCATCGATAAAGATGTAGTACGAGATGAGTGGTTTTTATTAATTAATAGGTTGGATGTTGGAGTGCCTCCGGTCCGTGGTCCATGTGTATGACTTGGACAGAAGCCGAGAGAGAAATGTCTAGGCATAATAAGCACTCATTCAATCGTATTAGTCGTGGCCATTTCTATCCTTATTTAATAGAATGGAGCGGCAATAATGTTAACCGGCATTAACGTGATGACTCCAAAGAACCATATCAAGAAGAGCAGCAAGTAAGAAAATGTTAAACCATCTGAATTAAAGATTTATAATTTATTAATAGTTTTGAGTTTAAACCTCTAATCTATAATGAATAATTAATCATTAGTACTTTATACGCCTCTAACGAATTAGTTTGTGCATGTCTTTATGCATACGAGGATCTGCATGTTTTGTAGAAAGTAGATAAAATAGCTTTGGTGTATAGAGATATTGAGAAAAAAAAGTTAAAAAACATTCGTCAGAAACTGCTTCAAAGAAAGCAAGTTAAGCTTTTACCAGAGCTTTATCCCAAAGCAATGCCAAAAGTACTCTTATGTTGTGTTTGGGAGATTTTTAAATTTGTCAAAAAAATATAAGTGAAGAATGAATTTGCTTTCAAAGAAAGCAAAAAAAAAAAAAAAAAAGAGAGACAATTGTCTTCTACTGAATTGTGAATGAAATTACTAAAAAAAATCACCTAAAACTCTGATAATAAAAAACAAGTCATATTTTTTGAAAAAGCATTTAGAAAAACTCTCTCAAATGCATTCTTAGATTGCATTTCAAAATTCATAAAAAAATGAAGAAAAGCTAAGTTGCTTTTATTCATGGTACTTTTTGCATAGAATCATTTCTCAACTTTTTTGAAAAAAAATAAAAAGAGCTATTTTTTAGAAATAGTGAAAAAAATAATTAGAAAAATCTCACCAAACAATCATAATCATACATGTAAAAACTAGGTGAACTTTTATAAAAACACAATATAAAAGCTCTCACAAACACAATTTTGGTCATTTGTCGAGCTTGTCGCGGAGCATGGACGTAACAAGACTGAAAAGATAACATATACTTCATGAATCCTTTCAAGATCATTTTTTTTTACTTGTTATTGTAATTTTCAAGATTTGCCCTAATTAATATGTATTTTATCTTGAGTCACATCATAAAATGAATGATATTTTTAATAAAAATATTCTATATTTAAAATGATTGAAATTCGATATCCTTAAACTGTAGATGAACTGTTTGAAAACCACACTCCCTTTTTTTTTCTCCTTGCGACGGCATCACATCAGTTGTGCAATTAGGAGAGGACAGGAAGAATTAGGATAAGCTTAAGAAGTTTAATCCTTTTATTTTTCTTATTTTAGTTTGATTAGTTTTTTCTTCTTCGTTATGATAATATAATTTGTCTTTAACGCAAATAAATTATATAAAGTTTATTTTATATTGATTTATATTGTTTTTTTATATTATTCCAGCATTGGGATATTCCTCTATCATTTAGTTCAATATGCTACTAATTCAAACAAGTATTTGTTGCTTTGTTTAATAGTTTTTTTTATTTAGTTAATCAATATTCAATTGTGAACCACTAGACTATACATGATTGTTCCTCAATTTTTGTTTTCTTAAATATATTAAACATATTTTTTAGTGTGTTATTTATTTATGTTAATTCTTCTATATGTTCATTTAAAATTATATTATTTTTAAGCTTCTAAAATTATTTTTTTGGTGAATAAATTATTATCCCAATTATTATTGAATTAAAAATTACAAACGAATAAAATTTGATACTAATTTTATTTTTCAAAACTGAATGGTCAACAAGACTAATAAATTTGATTTAAGCTGACCTAAATGATTACAGAAACCTCTTTCTAAGATTAATGTCATCTATTTTTTTTTAAAAAATTAATATATTTAATAAAATTCGATTAATATAATTGATTAGTAGGATTGTATTTTAAAATTGACAATAGTAATTCTGAATTCGATATTTAAAATCGTTAATTTAATTAAAAAATATTGCTGAATTTTATATTAGTCAAACGCTTTCACACACGGATTATAAAAAAAATAAAATTTAACTCATCTGATTGGGCTTTTTGTCCACATACGTCAAAACGCCATTGCTCACGTACGCGGCAACCGGGCGAACAGTTACCGTCCGATCAAAACCCAATCAAACATGGAATCCCCACCACGCATTCATAGTAATTGAAGTCCCCGCAAGTATAAAAATAAAGTGAGCCAATGGCCGCAAAAAAGTAACCCCACTTTGGAGCCGTCTGATTCGATTTGGCCGCGCCATTGGCGGACCAGAGCCACCGGGGGAAGAACGCAATGGACGCCTCCGGCGAGATGCCGCGGGTGGCGAGCAACGGAAGCCTCAGCAGCGGCGGTGGGAGCCGAGCAGTGAGGGTGATTCCATTGCAGCACCCGTCGCAGGAGATGACGTCGTCCCCGTCGCCGGCGACGGCGATCGGCGCTCGGTGGGTCGCGAGGGCGCGGAGCATGTCGCCCCGAGAGTGGGCGGAGCTCCTCTTCCCCTGCACCCGGTGGATGCGAACTTACAAGTGGAGGGAGTCCTTCCAGGCCGACCTCATGGCCGGAATCACCGTCGGCGTCATGCTCGTCCCCCAGGTTCGTTCCTCCGAGTTTATGATTCATGACTTTTTCTATTAAATGCTTGCTTAGGAGTTACTTTACTGCAACAATTAGTTAGCTTGCGTTAAATTTGTTCGCAAAAAAGTAAGATCTCGTCTGAACAGGTGATAGAAAGTAAAAACCATCTTTTCCCCAATAACATCAACTTAATCTGACTACAAGACTCGGAACGTTGGACTTTCTTTTATTCAGAACTTACATTTAGTTACAAACTCATCTCTCTTGCTCTCTGTCGTCGTTCCTGAAAGAAGTTTTGTGCATTGAGCTTGAAGCATGTCTTTTTATTATAGTAGTAATGAACAGTTTCGAAGCAAACCCAAGGCAACCTCAGCTGAACGGGTGGCATCAAGAATGCATCTTCTTTTAAGTACATTTTGTTGGAGATAGCATATCACCCAACCCCCACTGTAGCAAATGGAGATAGCGATTGCCCTAACTTCATCATATATATATATTATTTTTGGAGCAATTGTGTACTCTCGTGGTTTTGAACACAACATAGTGAAATCCTCTGACCGTGGACGTAGGATATCTATCTTCGAACCACGTAAATTCTGTGCGTGTTTTTCTGTGTGAATCTTGATCTTTCTCTTCTTGTTCTTCGTTATTTTCCAACACATTTTTACTTTGCGGACATCAATTTTTCATTAGGTTACTGGCATTCTTAGTGGCTCGATTATGAAAAAAGTTCACTGAAACAATTCACAACTTTAATGATAGGCAATGTCTTACGCGAAGTTGGCGGGGCTTCATCCTATCTATGGCCTTTGTGAGTATATTCTTTATATTTGTTTTCTTCTGTTGATGGTGTGATCCACTCCCTTTCTTTTCTGTTTTCTCGAACATCACATTCATGATTTTTTGTTTCCTCTCTAAGGCCGCTTTTTTTCACAGATTCTGGCTTCGTGCCAATATTTATGTATAGTATATTTGGATCCTCACGTCAACTTGCAATCGGTCCAGTGGCTTTAGTCTCCCTCTTGGTGTCGAATGTCCTGGGCAGTATTGTCGATCCTTCTAATGAGATGTACACAGAGCTAGCTATTGTGCTGGCCCTCATGGTCGGGATTTTGGAATGCCTCATGGGCTTACTAAGGTAATCACCATATTTCTTGATTTCTGATTATTTTTTTATGGAGTGTTTTCTGATTAATCTTTCACAAGAGTTATACCTGCACAATGAGAATTTTGTGTGAACTTCAAAAGTTGTAGTTACTAGTACCTACTATCTTGCTTTTATATGTCATGCTCCTGTAGTCTGGTTGAACTATGATATTACTGGTTGCAAGTGACATATCTTCGATTTGCATATCATGGTGGCTTAACATTACTTGCTACTGTAACTTGTACCAGTTACATCTGTCAAAAATTATTTATTCCTCATTTTTATATGGCTATATCTATGGGTGAGCATCAATTCATTTGATTATATCTTGTTAAAATATGTTCTAACTGACCAGTGATTGCCATTGCAGGCATTACCTGCTAAATTCTTGTGCACTGACTTGTTAGGCTGTGCAAGCCTAAACTTTTAACGTACATGTATTTCAGCATTTCTTCATATGGCCATTCTAGGTTATCACTGATATGTCATATCCTATGTTCCACACTAATTTATAGCTCCTTTCTTCAAGTTTTCTAATATATACAAATTTTCTACAGGCTTGGGTGGTTGATCCGCTTCATTAGTCACTCTGTAATATCTGGCTTTACTACTGCATCAGCCATTGTAATCGCATTGTCTCAAGCCAAATACTTCTTAGGATATAGTATAGTACGCAGCAGCAAAATAATACCATTAATTAGGAGTGTAATAGCTGGAGCTGGTGATGTATGATTTTAATCCTATTGTTCCTTGTTTGAATTCGTTTCTTGCATCTCTGTTCGTTTTAAGCTTATTTATCTTTTCTGTATCATCTGATATAGTATTGTTTTATCATCTCTTCATATATTTGATCACATCCTAGCAGGTGCTCATAACATATGAAGAAAAATAACTTTAAAATATTTTCTATCACCATTCAAGTGATTCTCTCATAGGCTTTTGGCAACCTTCTTGAAATTGCAAATCATGTTCCATTATGTAAAGGAAAGCAGAAAGATAAAGCACATTATTACAGTGAAGCTACATGTTATTTATATTTATATCTCTTTTTGTTAATGGTCTTTCCTTTTCATTCCGAGGTGTTAGTCAATTTACAATTATTTCCTCATATGAACCAGAATTATGGCATTTCTTACTTATTATTGTCCTTAATGAGTTGATGCACAAGTTTCTATGCTACTCTGGCTTTTAAGACTTAAAATAGTTCATTTGTTTTTTACACATGCTACATGATAGTTTAATTCAAGATATAACTCCCTTTCGCTCACAATATATGACAGTTTCCTTTTTGTAGTTCTCATGGCCTCCCTTTGTAATGGGATCTATTTTCCTTGCAATTCTCCTTGTCATGAAGCACCTGGTATGATATTGCATTGAACCATTCATGATGATTTATTCAGTATCTGCATCTCTGAAATTATTATGCTCAAAGAATTCTTTGCTTGTTTTAAAATGTCACAGGGGAAATCAAATAAGAAGCTGCGGGGTTTTAGAGCAGCTGGACCCCTTACAGCAGTTGTACTTGGTACATTATTTGTTAAGATATTTCATCCATCTTCAATATCAGTGGTGAGATGCGCTCAATTGAAGCATCACTTATGTGTTTTTGTTTCAATGTTGTATATGTTAAATGGAATCAACATATTGCAGATTGATTCTTAAGTGAGGATAGGACGTAATGATGTTTTCTCTAAATGTATGGTGATTTATGCTTATGGTCCTTCAGTCTGTAGCCTATAATATTTAGTAATGGGCCTTTAATTTTTGGTTTTTAGTTGTGGGCCTTTAGTATAAGCCTTTTAGGTTGTTTAGTTTGCTTTGTGAACTTTATTTAAACCTCTGGTTGATTGCTTAGAACTCAGAGTTGATGAATGAATTATTTGTTGTAGTTAATTTCATAAGTGGATATCTAAATTAGCCTAAGCTAGGGTTTACTTTCGTAGATTCCTAATATTTGTTTAATTAGGTATTTGGCCCCCTTAAACTCCACAAAAACTTATCACAGTAATTAATATATTATTTTAACAATACTATTTTGTTGATATATTAGGTATTTTAATTCTGTATATATATACATATATATAATTTTGGCCCCTCCATATATTTTTCTTGATTCTTCCCTATACACGAAAAAGGTCTATTCTTTTGCACTACTATTAACATCACTTAGTCATCCAATCCTCTTTGATTGAAAGACTTCATGAGAAGTGCTTGGTGTAGAAGCTATTGCTTATTGTGTACCTCGGTATCAACCAGTGTTCTAATCGAATGCATCCAAAGGCTGGCCGAACCTAGTTCTCTTTTACTAGGTTTGGTTTCTCATTGTTAACCCTTCAAAACAATAAATAAGCACAACTTGAAGCAGTCAATGCTTTTTATACTGATCCAACCATTTTATGGATTCACTTGACCTCAAGAGAACAACTTTAAAGTAGATCCTGTTTTGCATATGGTTCTATGTAGGAGATACTTAACATACCCACTTTATTGTTGGAAGCATGTATCATAATCTTGTTGCACACTATATCAATATCTGTTCTTTTCTTTTTACTTAAATGATTTATGATTCTCTTTTGGATAAAACACTTGTAGTTTTTCTCATAGAATTGAAAATGCATTATGTAGTGATCAGGCTCCATGCCTATTACATCCATCCAAAAGTCGGAGCCAACACAATGGTTTGCTGGAAAAGGAAGAAATAGCTAGAAAATTATCCTTAGGTGTTTCTTAGACTAATTTCAGATAGAAGCATTACATATGTTATTCCTACTTTCCAAAATCAACTTATAAAATCCTCTTTACTGAACCAGTGTCTTTAACAAGAATTAATTTTTTCTAGTGTTATTACACATTTAAAATATAACAATATAGAATAAAATGGACCAGTGTCAATAGTGAAATCCTATCTCATCACCTGCTTACTATCTGTGCTTTGTAGACTTGACAAAATGCATTATTATGTAAACTTTCCCATTTTTCTGTTGTCATTGCCCGTGAATCTTATACAATTCATATTCTTTATAGGTTGGCGAGATACCACAAGGTCTCCCAAAGTTCTCCATTCCTAGAGGATTTGAGCATGCAACATCTCTAATTTCAACAGCAGTTCTCATAACAGGGGTGGCTATTTTGGTAGGTAAAGTTTTCAGCTTCAATCCTCAGCTATCTACAACCATTATTTTTAACATTGTTATTGGCATCAATGAAGGAATCTGTGGGGATTGCTAAAGCATTAGCTGCCAAAAATGGATATGAATTGGATTCAAATCAAGAGGTAACATCAGAATGCTTATTGCTCAGATTCTCCTGGTTCTAGTAGTTTAATGTAATGGTCTCATTAGAAAATAGGTCACTGTTTCTTTCACTTTTAAATCTAATAAAATGACTCTTTTATAATATTCCTGATCCTTTTGAATTTATGCACCCATGCAGTAGTCAGGATCTTGGCTATTACATGCCAATAATTTGATTCCTGATTTTTCTTTCATGTGGCTCATCCTCATGCTTATTGCAGTTATTTGGTCTTGGTGTGGCAAATATTTTTGGTTCCTTCTTCTCTGCATACCCTACAACAGGTATGGTCCGTTTATTTTCCAGTAACTTTTCTTTTTAATATATATTTTAGATCTTGTACTGCCATAGTTTTGTTGGATGACCACTTATCAATGTCAAACAGGTTCGTTCTCAAGATCAGCTGTAAATCATGAAAGTGGAGCTCAAACTGGATTATCTGGAATCATAATGGGGATTATAATGACATGTGCTCTTTTGTTTATGACACCACTTTTCACTGAAATTCCCCAGGTCTATATATGTCCAAACTTTTTGGAATATTGTTTATTTCTGATTTCACATCAAGAACATTCTGATTAGAACTCTTACTTACAAAAGTTCTCCTTGACTACTTGTTTACAGTGTGCACTTGCTGCGATTGTGACATCTGCTGTTATGGGTCTGGTGAGGACTTCAGTGCAAGTTGTTTTTCTTTATTATTATTATTACTTGTGCATTTTCTTGCTTAGATCCTTGAGCTTCCTCTTCATCATATAAATCTGTTGTATACATCTGAAAATAAAGAGCTTTCTAATATGTGAACACTGTCATGATAGGTGGACTATGATGAAGCAATTTTCTTGTGGCGCATTGATAAGAAAGATTTTCTTCTCTGGACTATAAGTTTTAGTACAACATTGTTTTTTGGCATTGAGATTGGTGTTCTCATTGGGGTATGAAAGTATATTTTCTTTATATGTTGTTGATATTCTTTTCTTATCATAGATGCTACAACTTTTTTACTCATAGTCGAGGACTAATATTTTGACCATGCCAAGCAAGCCATAGCATTTCATAATATTTTGAAACCAACATGGCACAAGATTTTGTATCGCTAGTATAGAAACAACTTATCCTATCATGAAAGGGAAGCTTGAACTGGATTATCTAGAATCATAATCTGAGTTATAATGACATAGCCTCGAAGCAAGGGTTAGACGTTGATTTTTTTCCTACTTCTGTTCATCTTATGAAGAGATTTCTTCTAAATTTGCAACATCGAACAAACAATTCTCCTGGCTTTGAATGCTGTTAAATTTCACTATTTTCCTTTAAGACGCCTTAAGAGTTCCAAAAGGCCTGCCAAATCCTGCCCAAAATGAATCTCGCATGCATTCTTGAAGTGCCAAGTATCATTGTGGCATAACAACAACAACAACAACAACAACAAAGCCTTATCCCACTAGGTGGGGTCGGCTACATGGATCATACGACGTCTATTCGTTGATCCATGTTCATGAGATTCGACGAGGTTTTACGTTGGCTGTCGAGGCCTAACACAACCCTCCTCCTTTATCCGGGCTTGGGACCGGCTATAAACATAGGCGGAGTTCATTGTGGCATAACACAGCATGTATCATGTCAGACTGCAGTTTAAAAGCAATGTGCAATGTAGTAGTACATAGACTCGAGTGAAACAACATATACAATTATATTGAGTGTTGACTAAGGTCATGGCTGTATACTCATTCGCCAACAGCTGATGTGGTTGTGCCAAAGTGATTTCTCATTTCAGTGTGCATAACAAAATACATATTGGCATTTCCACTTGATATTCGTGTGCCTTCTAGGGTTCAACTATTTGGCATCAGAGCCTTCTTCATTGAGCATAAAAGATTATGTGGACTAATTTATTGAACATGGAAGTTTTATTTGTGTAGGTTGCCTTCTCACTTGCATTTGTCATACATGAATCAGCAAATCCTCATATAGGTGAGTAATTGGAACTGCTAAAATTACTATGTATGTTATATGCATTCATCTTCTGCTCAAAAATTCATCTTTCGCTACTTATCTGGATTTTGAAGTGACAAGATCTAATGTAAAAAATTCTGACATTCCTGTGGGACATTCTCTCTGAGAGGAATATTTTAGAAAGGATCTTTGCGATGAAAAGCGTTCTGTTAGTTTATTCGCTTTTAATTAATCTTAAAATTTAGGCCGGAAGTATCATTTCTTTTGTGAAACTTGGAGTTGGATATGCTGCGTAGAATTATAGAAAAGGCATGGTCCATTTGTGATGTAGATGAACACAATGGCAACGTTTTGTTTCTTTCCATTTTCTTACCATAATCTCTGTTGCTTATATTCAGATATTTTTTCTGTTGCAGCTGTACTTGGACGTCTTCCTGGAACTACTATTTACAGGAACATCCTCCAATATCCTGAAGCATATACATACAATGGCATAGTTGTTGTACGAGTTGATGCGCCAATTTATTTTGCAAACATAAGTTACATCAAGGAAAGGTAAAACAAGCTAGCTTTTTAATATTGCTAAAAATTCATCAAGTTATGAACCAAGATTGACTTAAATTTATCCCTGTTTAGATTTGAGCTCTTTTTGGTTTGATAAATAATAATCAGTTTGCAATTGCTTATCAGACTACGCGAGTATGAACTGAGTCATTCTGGAATTGAAATGAGTCATTCTGGAATTGTGACTCGTGGACCAGATGTTGGAAGGATATACTTTGTAATAATTGAAATGTCACGTAAGTATTCGTTATGTTCCCCTTTAAATCTCATTAGTTGTTACTTCCAATGAAATTACAAAAACATAAATCTTAATTTTGTGTTTGCAAAATTCTATATCTTTTTTAAGTCAAGGTTGTCTACATGTTGTGCCCTTACATCTAGGGATAGCAAAACTCCCGGAAGTTCTGGGATCCCCGCGGGAATCCCCGATCGGGGCCCCGACTTTGGAGAAATTTTTCCCCGTGTAGGCGGGGATGGGGGGCATAGTCCCCTCACACCCCAATTCGGGGATCGGAGCGGGGAACATTACCCCGCCCCGCGCATCTCCGATCCCCGTACATATATATATATTTATTGAAATATTTTAAAATTAATTATATTAATATAACACTATTTAAGTAGTATTTATAAGTATTTATTCATAAATACAAATTATACTATTTAAATACATATATGAATAATATGATATTTTATGGATATTATTTTTTTATTGATTTTATTGCATATTTTCTTTTTTTCAATTTTTTTTTTGTTAAATTTCGGGGAATGGGGGTCCCCGCGGAGGTTCGGGATCCGCGGGGATGAGTTCCCCCGCCATGGGGATTTGGGGCGGGGGTGGGGACGAGGGCGGGTTGGCGGAGTTGGGGCGGGAGATATGTCCCCCGCCCCGAACAGGGGCGAATGCCATCCCTGCTTATATCATCATTTCTTTCGGTAATGTAACTGAAAACCTGGTCAAAGTATGTTCCAATTAATTTATTTGATGAAATTGGATAAATAGAAGGAGGTGGAGAGAAAGGTGTAGCCACAGAAACATTGGTGTCACTAGTGTATGCCATGAAACATTTATATTCCCCATAAACTCCATTGTGAGTACTACGCCAATTTTGAAGTTTTAGAAATACAAAGAATCATTTGTTGTGCCAGGTGTTATTGATTTAAATTATTGCAAACCATTCTAATTTCATGTATTCTACTCCCTATATATTGTGTAGCATGAAATCTGGATTTGTTTACTCATATACCACAGAAATTTGAGAAAGAAGATAGAATTTAGTAGCTATGGCATGTAACAGAATATCCTGAAACCGTGTTGGAGGTATCAAATAAACATGATTTTGTTTCTTACAATCAACACTTAAATTCTGCAGCTGTTACATATATAGACTCCAGTGCTGTTCAAGCTCTCAAAGACTTGAATCAAGAATACAAATCTCGAAACATTCAGGTTCTTGTGAAACACACTTATCTTGTTTCAGAAACGTTAAGATGATTGCATCTCAGTAACTTTCGTGACGCAGATTGCCATTGCCAACCCAAATCGGGGAGTTCATCTCTTGCTTTCGAGGTCTGGTCTTGTAGATCTCATCGGGCGAGATTGGTGCTTCGTTAGGGTGCACGATGCTGTCCAAGTTTGCCTTCAACATGTGCAAAACTTGACCGGAACATCACCGAAGGTGGCCGACCAACCTCCCAAGAGGCAGTTCAGTTTCTTGCAGAATCTGTGGAAGCAAGAAGGGGCAGACGACACAGTGTCTGAAACAGAACCCTTCTTGTCCCAGAAGGAAGTCTAAATTGGCATTTCCAGCAGCATTTGCTTTTGCAGCTCTGTGCTTGTATATTGTATGGGTTCAAGAATCTTTTGGTGCTTCTCCATTATTATTCCGCTTACCAGATGGGTGAGTGATGTTTAAAGTTGTTTAGAAAGAATCAAGTGTATCTATCAGTGAATCCTTTTATTATTCCCTTTGGTGGTCTAATTCATGTATATCATGGCCGATATCCATGTATATTGACATAATAAGGATATTTTCAACTTAATTGTTCGATATATTCTTGTCTTGGTATTCTTCTTTTCTTTATATTTATGTATATGATACATGTAAGAAAATTGCAGACATTTGCTGTAATGAGATGTCTATTAACTTAGATATCTCAAAGATTAGATAACCGAATAATTCTGTATGTTTTGCAAAATAAATTTCTTAGGAGTTGAAAAAAGCTTTTTTTGTGTTTATTTCTGGAAATTAAAAAATAATAAAATGTAAGTTAATTATTAAACATGAGAAGGTGTGAAATAAGAAAATCTAAAAGTGTATCATTTATTTTCAAACTCTTTTAAATATTATTTAATAAAGTGTTTTCTGTTACAAAAGTTTGGGAAAAAATGAACCATAAAGATGAAAAATCAAAGAAAATAAATCTATTTTTTTTTCTTCGAACAAACGCAGCCATCTGTTTGGCAGAAAATAAGTTTTGAAAAAAATATGTTAAACTTTTTTAGAAAAATAGTTTGTTTTCTTGTGTTAGGTTGTGCATCGAAATACAATTGAAAATTGTTTGATGCATTAAAATATATTGTTTATAGTTACGAATTCCTGAAAGAAAGCCACTAAATATATTCACTTTTGTTTTTCATCACAGAACAAATCGAATGCATCTAATGGATCATCTTCGTCAACCCTCTGCAAAAAAGAAAAAAAAAGAAATTGATCCTTCGTACAATCTAGACGTCAACGATAACTACAAAAGAAAGACAAGATCCATCGGAAATAAAACAAGAAACTTTCAGGATTAAACTTTTTTTTATGTTGATTTTTAACTCAACAGTTTTGGCTAAAGAGCCTTCCTAGGTTGTAAAATTCGACGCGGCCTGGCCAATCCAACCGATTGAACCAGTGTCTAAAACTGAAAATGAACTATGGATCAATTTAAACTCATATTTAAAATTAAGTTATTTTGGATCGATCAAACCTGATCAAAATTCGGATTCAACTGGATGATTCGATAGGTCTATCGACTCGATCGTTAAGTGAACCGTTCTAAAAAATACATCATTTATATTTAAAAAATATTAAAAAAATATTATTTTGATATTTTAAGAAAGACAATAATTAATTTATAAATTATGATTTGTATTTTTTAATGTTACAAAATCTTATTGTTAATTATTTTATTATATTAGTGTATTTTGATTTTGATATAAAATTTAAGTTATATTATGTAACTTAAGTATTATCATATATTCATTTTGTGCACATTTATTATTTACATTAAATTATTAACAATCAATTTGACCGTCCGATTTATTCGATCTAATTTGATCCGAGAGTCTTTTCAGATCGATGTTCGAACCGAGTTTTACTATCTTGCTTCGTAGTGACACCATCAATTATTCTTAGAAGTACCTCAAATTTTGGAAAAATACTTATATGCTATGGTTCTTGCATATTCACATAGAAATTCCAGAAAAGTTTCATCAAAGCAAACTGATAGCTCTCTAATTCGATGAACATATATCACATTCTTAGGGTTATTTCAAAGAGGTAAATGTGGTTGTAGAGCTTCCCGCAACACCTGCACTAACTTTCTATTATTCAATTCTTTTGATATTCAATTCTTTTGATGACTATAGAACATTATTAAATAAGTCAAATAATTCATAAATATATTTATCAGGCTATATTATGTATCTGTATATGGACAAACTAATTTCGAAAGTAACTTGTTTATCTTATTTTCTCCAAGGTAGTTTTTTTTTTATTAACAAGATTCTTCAATTGGACCATCATTAGGGCCATTTGTTAATGAGGAAAACACATGTTTTAGAGATCTGAGCCTTGCACCCAAATTTCATCATCTTGATGTTGCCCTATTCGTCTGATCTATCTTCCATTCTTGCTTGGCTGCAGGTATACATGTCCCACTTCTTTTGAGCAATGTTTGACTTGTAGCATAATTGAGGTGATTTTCTTTGATTTATCCATTCGGCAACTTTACTACTTCAAATTAACTGTTGGTGTGCCTTGTTAAATTTTGAACACAAGCAAGTTTGACCTGTGAGCACTCAAAGAATCCAGCTGCCACAGATGGACTCTGAGTCCCAACTCCCCTAACATACCCTTGTTGCCTGCTTATTCAACTATTATAATAACATTGCCTCATTTATTTTTTTTCTGAAACGATCATCTTTGCTCCCAAATTTGTTATCATTACTACTTTTTTTTTAAATAGAGATTCATTCATGCAACACATGGTTGCAGGATAAGGAGTCAAAAGTAAATGCTTGAACTTTATCAGAAGAACAAAATCACAACACAGGGGAGAATACTTTCAGCAAAAGCATGGAGTGCTGTCATTGTTGGTTTTGAATCTTGATGTAACCTGACTATTTTGCCATGATTGACCTGTATGCTTATTTCCCTATGTGTAGGATGATTAGTATCCGGCCATCCCCAAAAGTTTTGCTTAAATCCAATCAAAATACGAGGAAGAAGCTCTCGTTTCGATGATCCATTCTCCTCGAAACATTGAGCATTAAGAGAACGAAAGCAAACCAATCCATATGCAGCAGCAGACATTTAACACCTTTGGCCCGGTCGCCTCAGCCATTTGTGTCCTTTGCATGTTGGAGAAAGGTGTATCACTTTAGTCCCACATGGGTTATACAAGTGTATCGACCGCAGGCGCTTCGCTATATAATGTTTAGCGTCCTTAGTGGTTGAACTCACGCAGCTGCGTGGTGAGCACAAAGCGAACTATTCTTTCGCCTTTTACTAAAGAATACCGTGTGCACGCCACATTTAGCAGCATACGCCTATTTTTGGAGAGCCTTGTCCTCTGTGATAAGGCTCCGACAAAACTTAATTAAATGTTAAATAATCTATGTCTGATAAAATAATGAATCTCACGCCTTCATATAATCTCAATTAAGAATATTAAGAATATTGTTTTTTTCAATTTTAGAACGAACTTAGACATTTATTTTTGTTATGTTTTTCATGAAAGGATATCACATTAAAATATTACTGCAAGCATGACATGGAGAATCCTCCCTAAACTTTGGTTTACAGTTCACATTTGCCCCAAAAAAATCAGCAAACTTTATTCGCGTCCTTATAAGAAGGTTTTGGATAACAGTAATCTCTGAATTTGAAGTTAATTCAATAGCACTTGGCTCCACTTAGAATACTGGTACCTCGCGTTTTCTTCTTGGAAAAAGCTTCACCATTTCCATTTCAGATTAGATAACCCCAACTCCGCTCCAGATTGGCACATTGAAATATATTGGGTGCTAGATTTTATTTGTTCCCTGATAAGTCTTATTTCTTAATTATTTATGGATTATGTAATTTGAAATTCTTTTATCAAAGAAGCAACACTTAGAAGACGTTTACAGAGAAGAATACATACTTAATTATCAAAATTTAGCCTGAAATATAATTAATGATTAACATCTCGATTTTCTAAACCATCACATAAAATCATTGTACGTAATTAAAAAAATTAAATTAATTATATTCCTAAGAAACACATGAATCACATTTTTTTAAATTCATTTTTTTTCAAATCATAAATATTATAACTCTTAACATAATGACTATTGATTAATCATTTGTGGTTGAATATTTATTTAAGTCTATAAACTACTAACGTAAATAAATATATAATTACATAATATTACCGATTAACTAATTGATTATAAATAATATATTCAATTATATATTATTATAAAAAAAGTAAAATTAAAGTTATATCTATTACTAAAAAAACATGTGTATTAGTTAATCCAATTAAATCTATTTTAATATTATTTTTTTTCTAAATATTGTATTTTATTTACTTAGTCCAAATATTTCTGGATAATCCAACTTTTACAATGTTTACATACAATCTCATTGTAATATAATTTTGTACATATTCCTTTAAATTTTAGTCTTAATCACAACTGTCCCTTGGTGTGAATGCTCTAGTGCTGAATTGTGTTATTGACTTCAACATGATGCGACAGGGCTGCAATTTAATACAGTAGTTGCAGACCAAATTTACAATTATATTATTGCAACATAATTTTATTTTTCAATCAAACATCTGTTTAAGCATATGCCTCCAAAAGTTTATAATTAATCAATAAATTACTTCAGGCTTTAATCTTATTAATAATTATTCCTGACTCTTTGTTGGGTCAAATACGCAGGGACTTTCTGGAGCTGTTCAATTCAACCAAAGACAGCCGGCAGTTATTTCTTTCCTTTATTATTTGCTTCTTTTTCTTTATTGTTGTTTTTGCTCATACTTGGGACAACTCAATAAATCAAACGCCAACACTTGACTTTTCATGAGCCAAAAGGATGTTTTTATGCTATATATATTTAAACTCTTCATCAATTCCATCTCTACCCAGAAGTCCTTCATTAGACCCCCGAACTCTTCTCCTCAACCATCATCGCCAATGGCTGCTGCCTCTCTTGCACCCCTCGAGGTCTGCGTCAAGGCCGCTGACACCGACCCCAGCGCCCTCGGCGACTGTAAACCCAACTCCCTGCAACCTCTCTGATTTATCTCGACAGTCACCTGTGAAATAATTGATGTTAATAGATATATATCTAAAAGCAGGTCCCTTTTGCCAAAGAGTATTGCTTACGCTGGAGGAGAAGAAGCTCCCTTACCAGACGAAGCTGATCAACCTCAAGCAGAAGCCGGAATGGTAATAATTCCCCAGAAAGACCGTTCGTTCCATTGGTGCATGAATTATGAGACGTATAAGAGGGAATAAAACTCTTTGAGACTAATTGATTTGTTTTCCCTGTCGGCAGGTTCCTGCAGTTGAACCCCGGCGGGAAGGTGCCGGTGATCAACTTCGGCGATGGCGAATGGGTCGCGGATTCCGACGTCATCACGGCGATGATAGAGGAAAAGTACCCGGAGCCTTCTCTGGCAACTCCCCCACAACTCTCATCCGTGTATGATTTCTATTCACAAACTTAGTCTTACTGCACAAGTTCGTTTATGTCATCATATTTTTAGGACAAATATCTATTATTCCGACAAAGTGCTTACGATATTCTTAGATCAATATACCACTAACTGAGATTAAATATCCTTAAAGCAAGAACAAAATACTTTTATTTGGGATTTGTTGGAGCCCAATCACAGAGGACAAGGGCTCTCCAAAAATAGGCGTATGCTGCTAAATGTGGCGTGCACACGGTATTCTTTAGTAAAAGGCGAAAGAATAGTTCGCTTTGTGCCCATAGCTGCGTGACTTTAAACGAAGGCCCTGGGCAGCCTTGTATAGGAACGGGGCGCTTGCTGGGACACTAAAACTCCCCATGTGGGACTATTGAAAGGACTCTGAACAAGGAACAAAAGACATCAGCTGCAGCAGTAATAGTTATCTTTTTCCGAGGGAGACTGGTGGATCGAGCTTCCTCTCCAAATCAGCAATTAATTACTTTGATGAAACCAAAATTTGTATGAAAGCATGAAAGAAGGATTTATATGTCATTGATTAATTGTTTAAAAGGGTGATACGCAGATTTAAGATTAGGATTAAATTCTTGATGAGAATTTTTACAGGAAAAATGTTACCATCTTAAGGATGGAAGGACACTTAAACTTGTGATTATGAATAATCTCTGTTTCAAAATTATTTACAGGGGATCAAAGATACTGTTTGCGTTCATGAGGTTTCTGAAGAGCAAAGACGCCAACGACGGCTCGGAGCAGACCTTGCTGGCCGAATTGGAGGCCTTCAATGAGCATCTCAAGGAACATGTATGCTTCAAGACAACCATCTCTCTCTTTCTCTCTCTCCTCTCTCTCTCTCTCTCGTGATCAACAATAGTGAAACAAAAAAATGCTAGATTGATAAAGAAGGCTTTGATAATAGTCATAATCAGTGCAACTATTTTGGCAGGGCCCGTTTGTAAATGGAGAGAAGATTTCTGCTGTGGATTTGAGCCTCGCACCAAAATTTTATCACCTGGAGGTTACCCTGTCACACTTCAAAGGATGGAGTATTCCCCAAAGCTTGACTCATCTCCATGCCTACTTGAAGGTTTAAACTCATAAGTTTTATTTCAGAACTGTTAGTTTATTACTGTATAGTGGCAAATTGAGTCCTCTGATTAAATTTGCTACTTAATTGACATATATTATATATACTGTCTGCAGTTGCTCTTCAGTAGAGACTCATTTGCAAAGACTAGCGGTGGAAAGGATTACATAATTGCAGGATGGGAACCCAAAGTTAATGCTTGAAGCTTTTTTTTTTCTTGAATCAAGTAATAATTGCATCTTGCATTATGCATGTACTACTATTGCTCCTCATTGGACTTTGTTTATGTATTTGAATTTTATAATTTATAAGGAATGTACTTTTAATTGAAAAGTATTTGAATTTTATAATTTATAAGGAATGTACTTTTTAATGAAAATTTGCCTTTTACTATTATGATGTTATTCTAACTTATTTTTTATCTTAACCCCATTTGATATTTTTATTTGTTATATTTTACTTTAATATTGTTTTACCTTTTATTTACACGTTTGTATTCAGTTACTTTTACTTCTTATTAAAATTATTGTTTTCATACCTTTTTTTATGTAATTTCTTTTTTTTCCAATATATATTTTTGTTTAATTTATATCTTGTCCTTATTGAATTTTTAATTAATTTTTTATATATATTTTTTCTAGTTCCCTTCATTATTTGTTTTTTAGCATAATTTATAAACTTAGTTGTTTAATAAATATATTATATTTTTTTACCTTTTTACGTATTATATACATTTGATAAATCAAGGTACGGTCAGAATTTTGATAGAGCACAATCACACACCCAAGGTCCCAAGCACACAGAGTGTATGGTGTAAACCATTTTTCTTCTCCGCCTTCAACTTCTCCTCATAATTTTTAGTATAGTTTGATTCTTATTTTTTTTGTAAAGTTATATATTTATTTATTTTTTAATATATATATATATATATTTTGTTAAAATCAAATTAAACTCGATTAAGAACGTAAATGTGAAACTTACAAGAATCCATATCTTTGAACGATTATGAAGATTGAACTTTCAAAATAGCATTTAGAAATTCTCTCCTTTTCCTTCTCAACATGAGGAACGCAAAAGAAGATGACACTCTCAAATTTTTCCAAATAATCTCATTCAAGTAACGATGATGTGTTTTGAAGATCATGACCATCTATTTATAGTAATCATGTGCAATATGAATTCTACCAATCATATAAGATAATGCACCATTGATCTCCACATATTATAACTAAATATAATGTGACTTTTAATATGCACATTTTCATCTTTTTCACATTATAACTAAATACAATGTGAATTCTACGATACACCATTTTGTTTTCTTCACTTTATAAAATACAATGAAAATTCTATGATGTACTATTTTGTCTTTTCACATTATAATGAACCCATATCATACTTATTTTAATCTCCATAAAATATTTTTTATCATTTTTATTTGGGGCCTTAATTTATTTGACAACTCTTAACATATTACCCAAAGTTGAATTTATTATCCAACAATTTCTCACTTGGGTTATATGCGTAATTTAATAACTATACATTACAAATATTAAATGGACTTAATTTTGTTGTCAATACTGCAATACTTAGAGAACCAATCTTATCCATCAATTACACTAATATAGGATCAAAGTAGTCTTTTGTCGTCATTATCATAACTCAATTCAATGGTGGTCACGTATATCAATATAATCAAATATCAAAGAGCATGATATTGATGTGTAGCATATGAGTTACATATAATGTGATAATAGCATGCCTACTTTCAACTGATCCACTTAATTGAGATCAAACTTAATTAAAAGAAGAGTGAACACAAAATGAAATTATATTTATGCAAAAACTTAAATACATAAACTAGAATAACAAAAAATTGTTTATAACATGAGCATTTATAATTACAAATTCTCACTAAAATTAAAAGTCATTAACTGAAATGACACTGATATTAACAGTGTGCTCGAGGAACACTTTGGATGGCAACCCTTTTATTAGCGAATTCGTAATCATAGTTTTTGTCCTAATATGCTCAATAGACAAATGTCCACTATGTACTCTTTTTTTAACAACAAGGAATTTGATTTCGATGTGCTTTGATTTTGTAAATCTTTTGTTGTTATTGGAATATAGCACTGTTAACTTATTGTCACAAAATAATTTTAATGATCTTTCGATATTATTTACTATGTGTAGTCCCGTGATAAAAATTTGCGATCAAATTTCATGATTAGATGCCTCATAATATGCAATGAATTCTACTGTCATGATGGAAGAGGCAACAATATGCTGTTTGACGATCTTCCAAGATATTGCGCCTTCGGCAAACAACATAATATAAATTTCATGTTATCTTGGCATCCGAAAAAATTTAAGTCTAAATATTCGATGATCTCAAACTGATATGTCCTCATATATGTCAACATATTGTCCTTTGTCCTCTATAAATATTGTAATGCCCTTTTGACTACTTTCTAATGATCCATAATTGGATTACTTAAGTATCTGCCCAATATTTCGATGATATATGCAATATCTGAATGCGTACAAACTTTAACACATTAAGACTCCCTATAGCTGATGCATAAGGCGTCATTTGCATTTTCCTTTTCTCGAATTTATTTTTAAGGGCATTGGTTGAGACTAAACTTCTTCTTTAGATATCGATATTGTAACGCCCCGACCCTCGTAGCGGAAGCGAGAAATAAAGAAAAATCTTAACTCGAGAGATCGGTCGCTATCTATCGTTCCATCGTGATAAAAAATATATTTAAATAATATTTAAATTTTGTTCTCCATGCGTATATAAATATAAATAATTATGGTACAAAATAATTGTAAACTCTTCAGGACTCAGTTTCATGTGTCAACCCATGTCACGAGCATTGACCACCCTCCATTTATCTGCAGGATCCAAAAATACAGGGAAAATATGCATATATATATATATATATATATATATATATA